>OMKK01082883.1:0-12130 GCA_900302305.1 Polymixia japonica | reverse complement strand
ATATATAGCTAGCTTCATGCCTGATTTAGAATCTCCAACCATTTTGTGTAGTTAATCCAGGAGAGCAGGGAGCTGCTCCCCCGGCCTGCCTGCTGTAGCTCTCTTTCTTTTTCTTTTCTTGTTCATTCTTTTCTTGGCATTATTCTGCAATTATTAAATGAGCTAAATCAATGGTCTGCTGTGCATGACAATTATGGGTTAATCTCCCAAAATAAACCAACACTATGGATAAGACTGCTTGGTGACATTACAAGCCAGAATACTTTTCTGCAGGCAATTTGAAATTGCCTATTGTCATTTGGAAAGTAGATTACTGAAGGTTAATTGTGTAGCCTAAGGATAAAATGTAGCTTTAACCTATAGGTTACTACAAAATACAAAAAATATTCAGCTAAAGTATAGCCTATAGCTTCACATGCTGTACCAACAAATTCTACCGACATTGGTCTTGTGCTGGTCATCATTACATAAATCCATTGATTCATTTGATTATGACTACTAGCTTGTTAAGCAGGTGGGCAGTCAGCTAATTTAGGCTCAGCTGTTTGGCGCGGTATGACGAGACTTACTTCACAACAGAGACAAATAAATGCAAGTTATAGTTTGGCAACTGAGGCTTAGGAGGCAAGCAGTACACTTGTTTGGTTTATGTGTTACCTGGCTGGTTAGCTGTCATCGCTCTCTGGGCGAGGGCACTTTGGATTGGAAAGACAAAGCGCACGCAGGGAGGAGAGGAGATGTCTGTGTGCTGCTGCTGCCTCCAGCGTGCTCCCACAGTGTGTCGGACTGTGTCCACTTTGCGCGTTCACAAAGAGAGGGAAGGTTTTTAATCGAGAATTGATCGGTCACCATGGGCCACATACAGTACACTGTAAAAAATAAAAAAATAAAAAAACGAACTTTCCAAAGGGCACTTGCCTGGCAGAGGGGCAAAGGGCAGGTGCTCTAGCACCACCTAGTGGCTATCTGTGCACGTCCCTGGTTCTATTCCATACAGGTCCACCAAGGAGGAAGGGCAGAGCTGAGGTGGACAGATCATTCAATCTTGAACAAGTTGTATTCAATTTTAATTTAATCCGTCCTGATGATTTAGTTTTTTCGTGTACATGGTTATACAGTTAACCGCACCCATCCCTACAAGGAAGATTCTTCTGAATGTGTGCTGGGTCTCCTTCCCTTACTGAGCGACATCATCGTTGTCACAGACAGCTCATGGTACCATTTAAATAGGCTTTCTATGTTTCTACGAGTGTGTCCCAGCATAAGCAGTCCATGCATGTCTATGGTTGTTAGTGTCTATACCGTATAGTTACATGTTTCTGAACCCGCTGTCAGCCATGCCACAGGCCTTGTTAAGAAACACTCAATCTCCTGACAGTCCCGTCTCTCCTACATACTGCTTCTTTAAACCACATCACCTTGGGCAAAAAAAAACAACTGCTACATGGAAATGGAGCCACCGCTGTTTCTTTACAGTGGGATCCCCGTAATCTCCTACTGTTTAGACGTGTAAATAAACACGGGAGGGAGGGATAACACAAGAAGTGTTGTACATTCGGCTTAGAAATCTTGTGAAAACGGGGCTAACCGCTGAAAAGATCATGTTAAATATTGTTTTTTGAGAAAACTGTAAATAGAAGAGATTACCCACCAAACAACGGACTTAACTTCACCTCTCTTTAAGCCCTTATGAGCCTGAGCGCATCCTTAGATCCCTGGGCAAGGGGCGTTTTGTCTTCTTGACTCTAGACTTAAGACTAAAGGAGACCAGGCCGTCACTGTCAGGGGGTCTACTTTTCTCGCCTCTAGACTTAAGACTAAAGGAGACCAGGTCTTCACTGTCAGGGGGTCTACCCTTCTCGACTCTAGACTTAAGAGTAAGGGAGACCGCTGTCAGGGGCCATTGGGATGTCCTCCCTGAGGAGGTCAAGCTGGTAGAATCAGTCACACGCACGCAAGCAACGCCCGCCCGCACAGACACACAATCACTCCCTTTACCAATTATTATGGCGGTGTCTTTGATATAAAAGCAATACTGTCCCTAAGACATAAAGGCCAACTAATGAGACTCACTTCTCTGCAAAACTTTGGAATGAATTAGACCATATAAGATTAAATTTAGCTCAACCGCTTTCCATAAAAAAATCTGAGTAGAGATATGTGTGTCTTGCTCTAATTAGACCATGGAGGACTTGAGATGGGAACTGCTGTTGAGTCGTCGACTACAAGTATTTATGAGGTGCTAATTCCCCAATTTGATTTTCCTATGATGCAATTTTAACAGCTTTGGGGATAGCAGTACCCTCCGTCCACTGAGTTTAGAAAATCTGTCTGTCTATCTATCTATCTATCTGTCTGTCTGTCTGTCTGTCTGTCTGGCTGTCTGGCTGTCTGTGTAGTTGTGATGTAGCTAGCTTGATGTAATTACAGTTCCATGCCTGTGGAATCATTTAGATGGATAGGCATGTTCACACTGCAGTCCATGTATAATGCACAGCTCTGTTATAGGATCAATAATCCAACTGCGCTTTTTTTTTTCAATTCCAATCTTATCTGCATCTGGATGGGAAAGCGAGCTGTAGGCAAAACAAATTCCTGTAAGCCAGTCATAATGTATTCCATTATCTCATCTCCCTGCCAACTGCTCTGAGGCCCGCAATGGCAGCTCGGCACGAAGAGTCGGGTCATGATGATTTTCCCATTTAAAACTCAGCTGAGAGACACTGCAATGCAGAGCAGCATAAAACAGAGAATGTCGCAGAAAGACTTCTTAGTTTGTCGTCGACACCCATTTATTTTTGAAATCATACAAAGGGGCCGGTATCAAGGGGCCAACCATCACAAACGTCCTTGAACACACAAAAGATCAATACACGCTTTCAACTAAAGTGAGACAAAGAAGAAACACTCAAATTACATTTGCATGCTTTCTCAGTGACAGCAGCAGTGTATAATATTCATTAAAAAAGTTGCCCTCAACTGTCTATAAGGTTGTTTTAATATCCTTACTCATTGTTCCGCAACGAGGCCAAGAAGGGCATCATGCAGTGACAGCACAAGTTTCAAACTGACAAATAAACTCTTTTGGAAAAGAGAGAGCAACGTTTCTCACAGTAGAACTTAATAAAAAAGATCACTTCTGGATCCATCTTTTCTTTTGTAATCTCTTTACTGGTGTAATGCAGTCAGGCCCATGGTATAACAACATTTAAACCATCCTAGACACACATACAAGTCTGAAAACCTGTTCACCTCGGTCCTCCATCACAAACAATTCACTATAACATAATATATCAAAGGCTATTCAATTGGCAGATGTAAGCTTAGGACAGAAGCCTACTCACTTCTATAACTCCCCAAAAAATAAAGCTTTTGAACATTTAATCTACAAAAATGGTGTAATGTTATGTGAAACAATTTACTTCCCTTAAAGCAGATGGCAGAGCACAAACTGTTGGGGATAGAGACAGGCATAAGATGAGTCCTTAACTCCCAGCGCTGTGTTCTGAACTGACTAACCATCCCACTGAGATTCATGTAGAAGCGGGACGTGTTTAAGAGTCCCTCAGCAACTGGCCTACTTGATGGAGACACAAAGGAGCAGAAAACAGAAGAGGACAGAGGAAAATCACAAATGTTTTCAAACTGAATACGTGTCAGAAGGAGGAGAATTTGCTTGAGAGTTTCCAACAATCCTCAACATGATCTCATGGCGAATTAAAACCATTCATGAAAAAAATCATTCATTCAAATCAACCCACTGCTGTGAAAAATCTAGTAGAAAACGCTGTTAAGACGTTATTATGTTAGCTTATTATGTTTAGCTTCTGCTTATGACAGCTTAAGGAGTTTTAGTTGGGGTGGAGACCTGCATAAACCATCGCCACTTGAAAAAAAAGTCACAAGGTCAAGTCTACTACTGGATGTGAGGTGTTTTTCAATGAAATGACCTCTAACCCCAAGGCACATGACCTCTAACCCCAAGGCCATTTAGATATTTTAGATATCCATAATAACATTTCTCCGAGTCAAAATTGTATTCTCACTAGTCAGAATGGTAACCATGGTAATATCAACACACATCACATTCTTACTAGCAGAAATTGTATTTCAAGATTTCTACAAATTTGGTTGTACTAGTCAAAACTAAATTTAAGATATCTAAAAATCCTTAAAAGGTATAAGTGGCCGTTTAATAGCTAACATTAACATTTAATAGCTAGACTGGATATATATTGCACATATCTGTAATTCAATTCTTCCTAGTCAAAAAGGACATTTCAGATATCCACAACGACATTCTTCCTAGGATAAATGACATCACTTTTGCCATTCATGTGTATTGGGCTTTCAATTTCAGATATCCACAATTGCATTTTTGATATCTACAATGAACGTTCTGGATATCTGCCATAGAATTCTTACTAGGAAAAACTCCCATTTCAGATATGACACAATCCAATTGTTACTAGTCGTACTTTTAATATCAGATATCCAAAATGAAAAGGCATTCTAGATACCCATAATGTAATTTTGAATATCCAAAACTACATTATGATTAATAAAAATGTCATTAAGGATATCCACAATTCGTATTATGACTAGTAAAAATGCAATTTCAGATATCTACAATTAGAATTACATACATATTGAAATACAATTTCTACTAGTAAGAATGTGATTGTGGATGTCTGTAATTGCCAGTCTGACTAATAAGAATATAATTGTGACTAGTAGAAATGCTATTATGGATATCTAAAATATAATTGTGGATAGTTAATGAACCCTTTGTATGTTAAAATGGCGTCCTATCTACCTGTCAACAGATATCCACAATACATTTATGGATATCCACAAATGCATTGTTGTGGATAGAGACAGGCATAAGATGAGTCCTTAACTCTCTCGCTTCGCAGTCAACCCTTGTTACAGAACCCTAAATTAACAAAGTCTCCTTAGCTGAGTATGAAAAACTAAACTATCCAGAAAGTTTTAGATCCAGGATCATCTTAGTTGAAGAAAAGTAAAATGTTCTAATTCACTGGCAATCAACAATGAAAAAGAGCCTCAGGACGCGTGTGTTTGTTTGTGTGTTTGTGTGTGTGTGTGTGTGTGTGTGTGTCACAGATAGAAGTGAAAACAACAGAGACATCAGAGCCTCTCTCACCATTTCATCGAAAGACTCCCTGAGTTGCATCAGGAAAACAGCCCATAATAACCCACAATAAAAACACCAATACAATAAGAGAGAGACCAGAGAGAAAGAGAGAGAGAGGGAGAAAGAGATAGACAGAAAAGTCTCCTATTTTTAGTAATTTACTCCATGTGGTGTGTGTGTGTGTGTGTGTGTGTGTGTGTGTGTGGGTGTGCGTGTTTGTCTGTGTGTAAGACAGACAGAAGGCAGATGGTTATGATAACAGCCATGGAAGTGGAAATAGTCATTATTTTAAATAGGTTCCATGTTTAGGCAGCTGTACAGTAGTAAGGACATCTAACATCACCCAGACAGGTGTCCAGGTGCATGGGTCGAGATGTACAGATATTTTCAGAGGGCATTGTATATTAATTAACCTGGATGACCCGCACGGCTAAGTCCATTCATAATATATGGCTCCGCTGCAGGATCAATGATTAATCAAACTGCTTTTTCGATCTGTGCGATTCTTTTTATCGTCTATTTCACTGTTATCTCTGTATGGGCAGCAACAGGGGGACAGGGAAAGATGATAATGTATTCTATTTCTCTTTCATAAGAGACAGAGGGAGGGAGAGAGAGAGAGGAGACAGAGGGAGAGAGAGAAAAACTTTACTGTGTAGGTGTGAGTATAAGAGAGCAGAGAGGTGGAGAGGGTTTGTAGGTAGTTGTGATGCAGATAGATAGATAGATAGATCACACTGCTACAGACCTGGTGGCCAAACTTATTGTAGGTTTAAGCGCAATTACTGTCAAGACGACAGCTGTGGGTTCCCAACATTCTGCCAGTTGCAACAGATTATACCTGTATCACATATAGATAACCTTTTATAGGAAACCCATTATCGGAAACAATTACATCGCCATCAGTTACTGTTGCCGCCCTCTCCTCCTTTCTTCATTGCCCCAGGTTGAATTTGATCGAAGACTCTGTCCCTTTGCCCGAGGCATTAAATTAGCTGACACATACAGGAATCGGTTACATTTCCCTGACCGCGAGGAAATGATCCATCACTGTCTTCTTATGGGGGGGGAGAACATTGCCAACTAAACAGGAGACCACAGAGTCTCCTTTGATGGAAGATTTTGATCCAGTGTCAAGCTGAACATGTAAAGAAGCGTATCTCCGGTTCTGTCCACCAGTCATTTGCAACATTCCAAAACCACCTGCAATTCTACATAGAACCAACGTTCTATCATGTACTGTTACTAAGGACCATTTAATGGTGTCAAATACCTACTAGGTCCAATAGAAGAGGAGCACTCAGCTACTTGGCAGCTAACATTTGAAATGTTCATTGAGTTTTAGGCCCGGTAATAAGGATGTGCAGATTGTGTTAGATGAGGACTGGACCACCACAGGGATCGTCGACATGCTGTGCTATGTTGCTATGCTATGCTGGCCAAACAAAATATGCTCTAAAAGAAATGCTAGCATGGACTATGCCATTGTAAAACATTACGCTAACGCTAATCATGGGTCCTCCTCTCACACACTTTGATTTGTAGGTTTTTTTGTAGAGATTTTGTGCCTTCAAACAAACATTTTGGTTTAAATGATAACATTGGTTATGGTTCTCTGTCTTCCTGTATGTATGAATTACAGTCCTAGAGTCTCAGCACTGATGTAGTTGGTCTTAATCATGTTCTATGATGCTCTGTTGTGTTAGTAAAAAAAAATGCTATTAGTTAAAAATCATGCTTCTTAAAAAGTATATTCATTTAATTAAAACGATTATTTATCTTATAATTACTTTGTCTCTATCGTGCGTTTGGGTCCACTAATATTCATAGACTACAACATATTTGGATTCTATGATCATGCATTTTGAAACTATTATTGTTTGTTAACAGTATCAAATATATTTATGGTAATCATGAAATGTCCTTTTTTTTTGCAACAGTTGCTAGTCGAAACTTGAAAGGCAAATTAATGTCATACTAAGTAAAATCATGTGTTAAAATCATGTTTTCCCTATTTGTTTTCTAATATGTATCAAAAATCTCCATGGTAACTATTCTAGTGGACTAAACAGGCATATATTTATAATGTCACATATCCTTACTCTAATACCATTTTACACCAAAATTAGCGCATATATGCGGGTTATGCGTGTTTTTTAAACGTGCTAAAAAGAGGCGATTGACCCCAGCCAGTAGATATGTATGTCTTTCTGTTTTTCTTTCTTTGTTTTTTTCTGTCTACCCGGGTGTCACGTTTCCGTCACTTCTGATCGGAGCTGGAGCCGATAAATACCCGTGCCTACTGCAGGGTCATTTGTCCCGGGAATGAATGCCGATTGTAACCTTTCCCGCTGAAGACAAAAGCCAGATGTTAGTGGGTGTTAGTGGGTTTTATGTCCAGTGAGAAAAGGGGCTCAATTGTCCCTGCTAATGCACAGGTGTATCCACTCAGTGTTAATGACGGACCTACAGCCTGACGACATATTAATGTTGTGATCGTCTTTGTCTTTACGCACCAACGAAGGAGCTTTCCCCCCCGAAAAGCGTTAGCCTAAATAGTTTTTAAAAGGGAGTTATGGTCTGAACCCTCTTTCTACTAGGTGCGCAGATTGTTTTGTGAAGTGCAGTGCCACCGGGATCGTATTTAACGTGTGTGTGTGTGTGTGTGTTCATTTCCTCATCTTCTCGAAATATAATCGTTCCAGAGCAATCAACTTCGGGGGTCAAATTCCCCTTATGGCCTCGCAATAGTTGTTTGATTCAATTACAGATAATAGTTCAAACTAAATACAGTAATTCATCAACCTCTGTGATGTAATATTCCATTTTAAAGCTTTGAATGCGAAGATTAATAATCTGAAAAACAATGTGCCATTTCAGCTGTGACAATGGTTGCTCTTTTTATGTGCACTTTGGTATCGTCGCTAAGCACCGCAAGGACGCCAGGGAGTCTAACGCATGTGTAAATGTTTACTGCGTGGTATTATCGTCGTTCAGCGGTGGTGGGTGGCGGCACCAGCGGTTGAGTGACAAAGTGGGCAGAAGTGTTTGGTATGAGACTGGGCCGGTGTTTGGTCTGCTCCGGTACACGTATCCCCATATTGTTTGCTTTTATAACTTGTGACTCCATAGTGTGTGGCCTTTTGAACAGGACTGTTTTTCATTTTCTTGGCTCCCGCTGCCGGGCCTCTTACAGCTCACAGCAGTGTGCGCAGGATGAGCGACAGGAAACTGTACTTTCTGCCGTACAGTAGCAATCCAGTGAATATATGTGAGTAGATACAATAGCAAACGTTATCGCTGGTGTATATGCTGTAATTATCAATGAATGCCCCTCCATTGACCCCAAAAACCTCAATATTTTACTCTTAGATGTGGTTGTCAATATCGATCGTGTGTGTGTGTGTGTGTGTGCATTTTCCAACTTCATTCTGTCTGTCCTTGTTGTTTGAGGGTCTCCTCACCAGTTCTTCTAGTGTTTCAGTAAATAGGTGTTAAGTGTCCGTGCTCACTGTGAAGTCTGCGGTGTTTATCTGTGGCAGTTCCACAGCATAGATTATGAATTAATCAGAGACTCGGCGGGAAAACAAACATAATTGGAGAAGTACATCGCCACGTTACACGCAACGCAATAAGGATGATGTTTCTTTACATAATTCCGAGGCCCATTCGCAAAGGAGCAGAAAAAACATTGTTGCTGGCAAAGTTCACAGCGCGGCACCGCGAGTGAAATATGTATGACCTGTGCGCAGGCAGGCGTCTTTGGAGCAGATGGCAGTTCAATGTCTCGCTCAAGGACACAGGATCGAACAGAATAGCTGTTTTGTAGTTCAAACTCGTGACCCTCCATTTCCTGGACAATCTCAAGAGTGTCAGACTTGATAGTGTTAAATAAAACATAACTCCCGCTGATTATGGACGACCCTGTTTGTTTACGTCGCATTTGGAAAAAAACAATGATGGGGAATACAGGCCTGTATCTACTAAGAAGAACACAAACCGTTACAGCGAACCAGCTACGGAAGCCGTCTCTAATTCAGTTACAAGCAGCTGACCCGTAAAACCCGTCGATACAATTCCAGCTGTCTCTGGGGGTTTGAATGAAGCAATATTACATGAGAGGGTATTCTTGACTGTTATTATTGCTGCTACAGTGATGTAGTCAGGAACAAGGCATTTAAAATATATGTAATATATTTTGGGATGATTCACTCTCAAAATAAAACCTTTTTGCCAGCACTATCTCTGTTTCCCTGGACTAATACCTGGAACATAGTCGCATCCCATAATTAACATGATATTCCTATGCAATGAAAATCTTACTTTACTACTCCACTAGGACAAACCTTAGTAACAACCTAGCAACGGAGAAGCATTCTAATCACAGTTGAGTCAGCCAGCCAGTTTGAGGTAATGCTTTCTAGACTTTGTGGGATTTCCCAAACTGAATAAATACCGCACATATAAGCACAAAACTGCTTTGCTGAATTTTTTTTTTCTATGGACAGATTTAGCAACTGTCAATTTCACATGGATTTTTAAGCTAGTGGCAGTGTCACTGGGCCAGCAGATGTGAGGATGTGACAAAAGCCTAGCGAGTGTAGCCCACTGCTTTTATATAGCTGTGAATATTGTCTTAGCCAGATGCATTCTAGGGACCCAGATGCACAGTCTAGTTGGTGTCTATGTAGTGATTCTTACTGGGGGCATACATTGTCAAGCTGTAACGTTAGTTATAACATTAGAGCTACACACAGATCATTTGCATACAATGATCGTGTTCGAGCAAGTAAGGCAGATTCTGTGCAGATCGGCTGATCTTTATATCACGGTTTCTTTTTTTTGTACTATTACCAACCTTGTAGATATCGGCTGATCTGCGCATGAATCTAAGCAGATCTGCCCCTAGTCTCCACCGCATCTGTTTCAGCGGCGTTTTTGGCTGGACGGCAACAGCGGGGCCAGCCCTATAAACGCGAATGTCTGTCCCTCACTGACTGAGTGATGAAGTGACACCATTGGTCAGCGGAGTGTTGGCGGAATCTTGACACCCACCGTTCCGTCACCACCTGGGAGGTCTGAGAACACGGCTGGCGGAATTTCTGTCTCAAACTCAAACCTCAGCGTCGGTAGGTTCACGCATAAACGGCTGAACAACTCCGATTCTCCTCGCTTACGCCATCGCGTATTTCTGTTGTGTGACGTAGATAGCTGAGAGACTTGGACAGAGGAATGTCAGTCAAGCTGCTCATTAGAATTTTAGGACCACACCGGCAGTCCCGATGAGTGAATTCAGCTGTTTTTGAGCAGTGTTTTATCGTATTTATATATATTTTTTTCATTCAAACTGGATTCTTAATATCACACTCAAGTTTGATATCATGTATTCATTTTCACATTTTTGTTTCCAGGGGCTTTAATAGTTCCAGGCAACAGAGTGTAATACAAAACTCTTGGAGGAGGTCCAACTCTTGAAATTCTTCCCACTCTTCTGAGAACCGTACAATTTTATTAATTTGAACTTTTCCTGTTTTTAATTGAGCTACTGAGTTTTAATCTAACTACTGGCTGGATTCCATGTTCCCCCATGTCGTCCTCTGCCCCCTGCATCAACCTCACCAAGAGAATATAACGAACCTCTGTGTGGGTATGTATCATGATCCACTACCATGGTTGTATGAATTCATCTGTGTTCCTTATAGGAGGCAGGTTTCATCCTCTCCCAGGAGGATATATCCAGATTAGTCAACTGTGGTTGATGGATTGACAGTGTAGAGCCAAAATAGACCTGATGGCAGGTCAGAACTATCCATCTCCAGCTCTGAGGCCCATATAACCCCAGAGTAGACAGAGACCAGCCATCGCTCTCCAGTACAGCAGTCAGTGTGGATACCAGCGTCTAGTATCCAGCCTTCAGCCAAGCTGAGTAATCACTCACTTCACCCCATATTAACCTGGGAGTACCCATGCTGATGGATAGCTACATCTGTCTATCACCCCTTCTCTCTTTTTCTCTCTCTCTTTCTGTCTTGTACTCTTTCATACTCTGTTTCACTTTCATTGTGTGTCTCTCTCTCTCTAAGGTTTTAAGGGCCATTACCATCCTGAATGCAGCACAAAAATAAACTGCACTTTATTATGCTGATTAAGCAACATCTTATTTTTATTTATTATCCGCAACTTCACGTGCAATTTTTTTCTATTCTATGTGCAATATAAAGGATCATGTGCAATATATCAAACAATATACAATTATGCAATAACCCTTACAATGTGACAATGCAAACTACCTGTGCAATTTAATTAATCTTACTTTTTTATTGATTTTAGGTGTGTGTGTTTACTGTATTATTTACTATTTTTATTATGGAGCTCCGCCTAGGATGTGCCTCTTAATTTCGTCGTGCTTAACCGAGTATGATGACAATTAGGGATGTTAATCGATAAGAAATTATCGATGTCGATGCCTTATCGATTCCCTCTTATCGATCCGATTCCTTATCGATTCTCTTATCGATTCCAGATGCTAAGATGCTTGGCGTTTACAAACCGTTTGCCCAATCCAGAAGCAGAAAAAACGGGCTTGTTCGTCAGATTCTGAAGTTTCCAACGGTACCTGAATGCCTCACCAGCGCTGACTGCAACATACCAATATGGCGGGCGAAAGACGAGAGAAATTTGTCTGTAAATGTATTCCTCACGTCCCAGATCGAGAATATGCAGAAAATAAACCGTTCGCTCGATCTAAAGTCTGTAAAAACAATTAATTCTACGCCTCTTACTACTTTCGGCAAGCTTTGAATGAATTAAAACTACCCCGGTTTCGCGTGTCAACAAATCCGTGATTCCGTGATGATCATGAACATCGCTCTTAGTCTCGTCTTTTTTACATGAAGCCGTTTCCTCGTGTTTTTTTGTGAAATGCAGCGAAGCCTTGGAGCGCTTCTTTCTTTCAGCCATTCTGTTCCCCAC
>OMKK01082880.1:0-12319 GCA_900302305.1 Polymixia japonica | reverse complement strand
AGAGATGAGAAAAGGTGACAGCCTTGTTATGGAGGAGGTAGTATGGGGTGTCTTAGGTCTTACAGCACCACCAGCTGCCAGAGCTGAAAACTACAATATAAAGAGAGGAGGGAGGAGGGAGGAGGGAGGAGGAGGAGGGGGAAGGGAAAGCTGAGAGATGACCCTGACTGATCACTGCAGCATGACTGTCTAGCCTTTTCACAGGGGATCAAAGGATGACAACGACAGCCTGAAATATCAGGGTTTTAAATGATTGGCTGTACCCTATTCTCGTTTGGACAAGGACAAATCTCTGTCTTCCTCTATGCAAATCTATTCAGTGTGCATCTTTTCACGTATGCTTTTATTTCTGAGTTGATGGTTATTACACATTGGAAACATTTAAATGGCATTTTGTTAATTATAATTTTATGTCATATGTTCAACAGTGATCAGCGTGTTGTTTAAGTGTCTATAGAGATGGAGGCAAAATAGCGGTGTGCGTGCTTGCATGTGTGTAGGTGTGTCTGCAGTTTGAGTTGAGACAGTGTGTGTATAAAGAGCCCTCCTCCAAGGGTAAAGAGATCTGGGCTGTCTCGTGTGAACTTGACCAGCTTTGACCTCTGCCTGACTGCCTGTCAAGTGTTTAGGATGTAAATGATGGTGCTCACCTCCCACACCGTGCTTCTGTTCTCACATTCCACTGCTGGGGTCAGAGGTCTGAGAAGGTTAGTGCAGAATAAATACCTTACAAACACTATAGAACTGATAGGCTATTAACTGTGGAAAACCGCGGCGGTTGAGGAATACACCGAACCATCCAACAATCTTTATTTCGTCAATATAGTTTATTCCTCTCCCCAAATATCAGGGTGAATGGAATATTACTGTGTGTTACTGACATTTTGAACCAGATGGTTCCATACATAGCTACAAACTTGAAGTTCACATTTTCCATTTAGTTTTAGTAACCTAAGTTCAAGCTCAAGTTTGGTGGTTGTTTTGATTCTAATTGAGTGTGAGGGCCTGCGCTGGCCTGGACTGGTCTGCAACCCCTAGGCTCTTTATTTAGCCCTGAGCACAGTCAACCTTGGCCAGGAATGTGACCCTTGACCTTCTTATCTGGAAGGAACTATTCCTAGCGCGGGCAGGGGCTTCCATGATTTATCTTGGCTCCAAATGGCAGCGTGATGCAGATGGTCGGGTTAGGGAAGGGTAACTAGGTACCCTTCAGGAGGCCAGAGGGCATTGCTATTGCCTGTGAAACCAAGTGAGGAGAGGCTTTGTAGTGCTGGGAAAACAGGAAAGCATCACGTCTTGCAGATCTACATCAGCCAAAACTTTTGCAAAAAAACATTTTTTTTAATATTGATCCCCAAATTTTGAAGAAATGCAATGTTTTTATGGCAAAAACAAATGGAGCTGTTTATCTATGGTTATAAGGGATTACGTCACTTATAGTTTAAACAGAACAGTGTTTCAACAGAAGATCACATTCGGCATTATGGATGTGTTTGATGTACCCGCCTTGCCGCTAACATGTTGATACTTGACTGCTAGCTTGCCAGAATTTCACTTTCATCGTGACTTTGTTTCCAAAAAGTCAGATATATATCATATCAAGTATGTAGCCCGTTGTCAATGACACTATTTCAATTGCCTCTTTGCATTGGAAATTCTTTTGCTTGTCCTGTTTGTCAGCCAAGGCTAGTACTATGCACATGAGATTTGCATGAAATACAAACTAACCCTGCACTCAGGTAATTAGCCTCCATTACACCAGCGTTCCGACTGCCAATTTGTCTGCCATGCAAGGTAATCCAGAGTGTTGTTGGCAAGCACCCAAAATGGTAATGGTATTGCAAGGGAATCTTTTGTTGTTGTTTCCTTTCAGCTAACGGCCTTAGTTGGGCTGTTGTGTCACCAGATGAACTGTAGACGAAGAGAAAACATTTGTAGTGCAGTCAGAAGTGACCCACGACCCTCAATGAAATACTGTAGCGCTGACTTGTAGTGTGGCTAAAAGGGATGTTGGTTAGGTCTGGGTCTGTTTCAGAATATTTCACTCTGGTAATTAAGTAGATAAATTATGGCTTCTCATCTCCAAGGCTGAAATATGTATCCCATTTCATATGTTTATGCTTACAAATGAGAGCAGGAATAAAAAACTTGAATGTTTTTTTAGTTTCACACTCAGCCTTGACATTATATCTGCCACTTCTTAATTAACCACAAGATTCTTCCATAGTGTCAATACTGTGCTCTCGGTTGAACAAAAGACATTGGGATGCCATGATAAAGTGTATGTGTTTGTGTCGGTGTGTGCCCACAGTCATTGAGAGAAGCTCAGTGGTTTGACTTGCTGCACTCCGCATGGCTCAGAGAGTGCCTGTGATATTGCTCAAGGGTAAAGCCAGACAGAAGAGTTATGACTTCAGCCCATCTCTGGCCATCAGGGAGGTCATAAGCAGGCTACACTCACTCAAACTCAGTCTCAACCACACACACGCTTGCTCTCTCTCTCTCTCTCTCTCTCACACCAAACACTTTGCACATTGGCATACAAACCAAGCTACCTACTTAATCACACACACACACGCACACACACACGCGCACACACACATGTACGCACATGCCCCCACCCGCTCATACACACATACTGTACTTGCATACTGGACAGGGGCCAGTATCAGAGGCAGGGCACTGTCATAAACACAATTACAGCCTCTCAGTCTTAGGCCAAAGCAGAGCCTCTCTTCTGTGTGTGTGTGTGCGCGTGTGCGCGTCTGCGTGTGAGAGAGCATGTGAACATGAGTGCGTGTGTGTGTCACAGCTTATCATGGGACGGGAGAGCACCTTATCAAGGGAGATCACCTTTCACATCAATATGATTTTCTATAAAACAGCAGGAAGGAACAAGAGGCTATTAAATCCAATGTGACACCCCCAGGTTAGCCACTTAAGGGTTTTACATGGGCGTGTCACTTGGAGAGTTTTTAACAAGCATCAGAGAAAGTGAGGAAGGGATGCCCTCTGCCACACACACACACACACACACACACACACACACACACCGACTGCAGAAGACACTCCTGGCGGAAGACACCAATAGGATTGGAAAAGCAGTTTTTATAGGGAGGTATACGTGAAGCTAAGGCCGGGAAATGAAAACATCTGACAGACTTTTATGAACTGCCAAAAGTGAAGGGCCCAAGCTTTTAAGTAGGCATACATTAAAGAACAACATGAAGCATATTCTTACATCATCATATTTTTTCTTTATTGTGGCTGTGTGTGGGATTAATGTATCATTGCCCCCAAGCAAAAACGTGAGAACCAGAATCACTGTTATTCGCCAAGTACATTACATGCGCAAGGAATTTGCTTTGGTGTCTTTGGAACTTGTAAACTACTGTAAACAACTTGTAAATTAACCTCAAGTTAAAAGCTGAGGGTTTGGGTACCTGCGTGTTATATTCTCGCCTGTCCTTCAGCCACGTCTCTTGTCTGGTATGTTGCAAAGAATGAGGGTATGTCATTGTGAGAAGTGCTTTGTACGTTTTCAATACAAATCTTAGCCCCTCACGCCCTCTTGTGGCAGGTATTGGTACTGCTTTCACTTACTGCTGCGGTTCAGCCTCTAAACCCTCTTGTTCCTTATTTTAATTGACCTGGATTTGTTCCTTTGCTTTGCTGTAATGAAAATGCGAGAGGTGCCTGGAGACTGAAAATCCTGTCAGCTTCGCCCGCAGCAATTCCCACACCCCAAAACTGGGTCCCCTTTACAAGATCTACTGTTTGAAGCTGAGCAGAAATAAAAAATTTAAAAGACCTGGGTGCTACAATGCCTTGCAATGAATAATTAAGAAATATGCATTTCCAGATAATGGAGAGAGGAATTTTAATACATTTCGATGTAAATTCCTTGAAGAAACACTTTGGCATATATTTGTGTGGGTCTTGTACATGAGTTTGTCTTGTATCCTTATTTCTCTGTGTAAAGAGACGGTAAAATATTCATCCAGCGTTTCACACTGAATTTTCTGCTATGTTAAACATAGAGAATGAGCAGTATTGCTTTTTTAAAAACAGAAACCTGAACAAATGGGACATGTGCTCATTTGGGCACGGCACCAAACAGAGACAGAGAGAGAAACTCAGTGTGATGTGTTCATGTCGTCTGTGTAGGCTTCTGTGTGCGTTTGTTCCAGAGTTGTGTTCATGTTATCAATACAAGGCAATCAATATTCTACATAATTAACAAGGTCATTCAATTACACCATGCCAGTTTTTAGATTAAAAAGACACATAACTGGTTCCAAAAGGAGGTAGAAAATCAGATATTGTAATTAATAGATTATACAGAGCTATCTAATGGATAAAAAGCGTCTGAATCTATAAAATATCACATAAATATACAAAATACAGAATACATACATCTGTTTCATTGCACATTACCAAACCCTACACTGAAAAGTGAACTACGGCCCCTTGTGGATCAGAAGGCAGAAGAGATGCTGGTCATCTCATTCCCTTTCTTGTCTGTCCAAATCCTGCTGTCAATATAACATAATGTAGTATAATAATACAGTCACAGTCTCTCTGCAGCTACTTTGATTACGAATACATTCATCATAACAATTTAGTCAGTCCTGCCTGTCACAACAAACAACAGACAGTGTTTTACCAGGCTACATAAAAGCATATTTAGGGATGATTCCTGCCTGGCTGCTCTTTGACTTTCCCTCTTGTCGTTGCAGTGTATAGCTTACAACCCGCCGTATAGTTATTAATCACAGGCCGTCATAGGGGCTGTTTGATTTTACACTTGATGACTCATCGGAGGTTTAACTCTTCACATTAAAGCCCGGTGACAATTTTACGACCTCCACGCCGTAGGAAGTGATTGAACACGTTGTGTGTCGTGCTACAACAAAACCCTCTCGTCTTCATAACTCATCTCCCCGCGATGGCGGAGTTGTAGCCGGATCGTCGTCGCTCGGGGGCCGGCGGCTGGCCGGTCTGGTGCGTTGTGTGTGTGCGTGTTTACGCGTCCAATGCGCGACGGTATGCGTGTGTTTGAGCGAAGTGCTCGTTCTAATTAAGCGTCGGCAGCTCCCCGGGACCAGGGGGAGGCAAGACTTCACAGCCATTAAATCAGGACAATGCTTTTTGTGTCACTCGCTCTGGCATAACTTGCCCCGGTTCCCCCTCCTCCTCCTCCTCCTTCCACCTCCTCACCTCTCAGTCAGTCTCACAGCTGCCATGTAGCGCAGACTCCAAAAATAAATGATGGCTCCCCAAGTGCACGGTCAAGGCCAGGCAAGTTGGCAGGCCTCTGCCTCCTCGGAGAGCTGTAGCGGTGATGTCTCGCTGGCCCGCCCTCTAGTGGTGCGTTGTGGTAATTACACCTGTACTTTAGTGGCCGCAGAAAAAGCATACAAGCTCTGCTAATGCTATTTTCTCGATGGATAGTTCACCTACCCAGGTTTCTTGGCCAGTGCTGTTTACCCACCCATTTCAGCTATTTTATCCTCAGATCTTCTCCCATCTTCTCTTATGGCCTGGCCCTTCCTCCTGGAGATAAATGATCTACGAGTGAAAAACACAGGAGGGGTCTGCTGTCCACAGACTATACTTACACAATTCCAGGCAGGCGGACAAAAACAGTCAGCCTTTCCCCCCTCCCCTTCCCCACTACCAGGCCTGGTATGTTGGCACGCGTTCAAGCCCCAGTGTAAACACACTTTGAACCGCTGTTTAATTCTGGGCAGTAACAGAGGCCTCTGTCTCTCAACATGCCTGCTTGTCGACCTAAGATAGGCGATTGACGTCTGCAGTGTCCAGTGTGGGGGGTGAGCAGCGAGGAATGTCCCTGTCCTCTCCCGTGATCCCCAGCCGGTGAAGTGCAAGGAGGAGAATGGGGTCCGCTCTGGACTTGAGCACCCCATCAAAGTGGCCCGGGGCTGGGCTTCCCCAGTATGACAGCCCCAGGCATGACCCCAAGCCCAGGGCCGGACTGGTTAATAACAATAAAGTTTTGGCATAGTGGAGGAGGGGCACAAAACTATTTAATGCTGCATTTCAACAATTAACCTCTGGCCTTACCACAATAACTTAAAGGAATACACCAATGTTTTGGGAAATTTGGACAACTTACCAGTTATGTGATGAGAACATAGGTTTCAAAACCTTCTGTCTATCACCGATGAAGATTGTTTGCTCAGGTTCCCAATGCTAACACTTTAGCATACATCATGTTAAGTAAATGTAGGCAACTAGCATTAGCTCGACGTATATGTTTTGGGTGAATTTCCCAAAAGGTTGGTGTATTCCTTTAAGCAAATGTTAGCACTTTGCACATGAAGTTATTGATGTTTGCAAGCATCACGTCCACATCCAAATGCACAGAAGATAAATACTTAAAGCTGCTATATGCATTATTCTGTCTCTACCAATAAAGAATGGTAATTACAACAAGTCATTACAATTCAAAACAAGCTGGACTTCCCCTTCCCTGCAGCGCCTCTCTGTCACTCCTCTCCCTTGTCCATCAAAAACCTCACACACTGTAGCTGAACAAATTCTTGGGAGGTGTTTAGAGCCAGGCCAGCAAGGTAAATATGGTTTAGAAAAGAGGGAATACCAATACACTGACTGACCAGAAGTGGCAGACATTCGTTTGCGAAGATCATATCTCACTGAACTTTTGCAGAGTCTTTTATGTTATTTTAACATTAAATAACATAGACATTTCACTTATACCAGCTTTAAGCTTTAGCAAGACCACATGCTGATAATTACATGCATGAAGATTAAACCAAAGCAAAGAAAAATGTCTAAATAAACAATGATCAGACATCAGACTAAAGACCACAATGCACACACAAGAATACACATGCATGTATGCGTGCGCACGCACGCACACACACACACAATCCACTATAGTAGCTCAGCGCTGTAGAGCAGATGAAGTGGCTTGGAGGCAAGTCCTTTAGTCTGGTATTAATTTTACATACTCTAAGGAGGCCCTATACATCTTTTATCCATTTAATTAGTTCTGCTGTCTCTTAGTTGGTCAGATCTATTTTACTCTTGACAATATGGGCTAGTCCAGTCGGCCATGGAATTCATCAAATATATGCATTGCATCTCTCAGGACTATTCAGGCTTTAATACATATTCAATGTATGAGTTATTGTTTTCAAAGACAGAACTTGTTGCAGTTCAGAGAATTGAGAGCAATTTAAATCACATATCTGTACAGTCCTTTTATTGGCTTTGGCATAAAACATTATGAATAATAGCTTAGTCTACTTAAATACAAATAAACATTCATAGTCACAGACTGTTGGTAAGGGCCTAAGGCATTTTAGTGTGAATATTTTCTCCAAAACAATTTAGGACATGTGTTGCTTGTAAAATACAATCAAAACATCTTAATAGATGATTTATTAATTTTTACAAAATTTATTTAAATTATATAGTTGTTTTTTTCCCCAACTTTTTTTTGGGTGGAATTCTTCTATAATCATTTGACATCCACTAGGGGTCAGGCTGACACAATACATGCAGGGCATCACACACCTTGCTCTTTGTGAGAGTAGTCGGAAAGTAATGGAATGTAAGATAACAGTGAAAAGTCTTCATAGATAATCAGAAAAACACACTAAATACTTAAGAAAACGGCCATAACTTACTTACTGTAATGATCTAATTTCTGTGAAAACTGTCAAATACAATTTTCTTATAATGTGAAATACACAATTAGAATAGAGTAACTATAAAAACCTGGGAAAGAAGGGAAATATGTGGTTTCAATGGACACATTTGTCTGCAAAATAAATGTATTCAAGTAAAGTCATATATTGTGGGCTACTTTATAACCGATATTAGCGGTATGCCTGCCAATACATTGTGCATTATGTCCATTCTCTTCCATAATCAATTAGTACAGATTTCTATTAACTGAGTGGGATGGTGTATATGCACCTGCATACACTATGCCATCAGCTTGCATTGACACAGAAATAGCCTCTAGCTATATTTTATTATTATGTCCTGCACATGCCATATATCCTTTCCTTATAACTCTGCTCTTGGCAATAATGATAAATTAATTAATGTTTTTCTACTCTAATGCAATAGCTGCAAATAATTATGTCAGTCAGTGCTATTGACACAACTTCCAGTTTTTCCTTGAACTTTTGGCAATATATATATATATATATTTATATGTAAAGAATACAAATGTGTTATTTTAATTTTGGATAATAATTTAAACTGAGGAAATAGTAAAATGTCCCTGACAAGTCTTGCCTGTTAGTAATAGCTTTATCTGAATGAGACTTTTTCTGTAAGCATTGTTCTCATAATACTAGTGGAAATGTTTAATACATTTTTCCTAATACACTGTACACACTACGTTCCTGCACCATATCTCAATGGACTTTCACTGCTTCATGCTCCAAACTGTCACCGCCCAGTTATCCACCACTTTTGACTTAAATAGTTAAATTAGCTAACTCACTGAAATGTCTAGCATAATAATGGTAGGGTCGCTGTTTGGCAGCTGCAGACCTTGAGAACAACCTGATATTCCATCTAGACACCAGAGAACTCCTGTTTATTTTCTGTGGTGGGGTAGAAAGCCCATTAAGATATAACTGGGAGATTTGGTCTGAAGAGTGACACAATTCTGTAAGAACACATTTCTCACAGGAAGGTTGAATGCTTTTATGAGTTTTCATAAGTAACTGGAGCTTTGGGTGCCCATAATGTTATCAGGGTCATTTTTCTTTTTAAAATGTAATCTCAAGGTAAATAACTTTTTCTTCTGTTAAGTTGAAATAAGAATAATGGTGGGAATCTTTTGAATTTAATCAAACATACCAATGTATTTTTAGGAAATAATTAATTATTTTTGTAACCACCAAAAAAAAAGAAAAATCTGACCAGCAATGTTGATATTGACAAAATTACTAAAGTAATCATAAAAGCAAAAAGAATATTGAAAAACAGTCACACATCTCTGAGAGATTTTACATAACATTGTTTTAAAGATAATTCTAACCAAAATATCTGTTTTTGACTGACGAAACAAAGTCATAAAACAGTAATAGGACGAGTAATCCATTATAAAAAGTAAAAGAAAAGCCACACAGTAAGTTTCTTACAGCTGGAGTTAAGTGGGGGATGTCTATCTGATGTGGATGAGAAAGTTTATTCAGTGTGAGACAACATGAGTGATGGAGTAATGTTATGTTCTGCTTGCTCGCTGCTTTATGTGTTTTTTCAGTACATGTGAAGTCAGCAGTCTATACAAAAAACATGTAGAGTAAAACATGTAGAGTACACTTGTACAATGTTTGCAGTTAGAGGTTTGAAACTGAATCTGGAACTGAAACTACATCCCTAAAGTTAGTCAATCAAATGGGTGTTCACTCCAAGTGTGTGTGTGTGTCTGCGTGTGTGTGTGTGCGCGCGTGTGTGTCTATATGTATGTATGTGTGTGTACTGAAGTTGTACAGGGCGTTGGCATATAGCAGGGTGCTAATGTGTGGCACAGAGGGAGCAGCTCCAACATGGTGGAGTCTTTAACAAGCTGTCAGCCGCAGTAACATTATTCTCCTGCAACAGTTAACACAACACACTCGCCAACTCCAGGTAGTAACACCCGCAACAAAACAGCACCTTTGTGTTACACACACACACACACACACACACACACACACACACGCTCCTAGCTCCATACACACCAAAGTGGTTAATAGGCAGTAGTGTTCTTGCTTAATGGAGGTGGTGCTAGGGAGAGTTGGGTTGTTGAGGCAGGTAGGGCCCTCTGGGCAAAAACACATTAACCTATTTGGAGGGCGTGAATTCTAGATGGTGTTATTAGCAGGGAGTCTGAGCACCTTGAACAGACCTGTTCTAATAGTGTGTATGTGTGTGTGTGTGTGTGTGTGTGTGTGTAGACATAGAGAGAGAGAGAGAGAGAGAGAGAGAGATTCAGTCAACTGTCTCAGACTAGAAGTTAGTGTCTTGACACATTCAATCTACTTGGTGTGAATCAGCAGCTTGGGTAGAAGGCTTGATTAGCGTTTACACTACAACGGTCAATACCGCTAGAGCTGTACACTGAAAATTGAATAAGAAACAAAACTGGCCACAAGAAACAGTCATTCGAGTTGTAATTACATGGTAACAGCTGGGAAAAATTGGACGCCAGCGCAGTTATTTTGGTCAGGGGTCAGTCTGTCCACAGGTTTTTTTTTGGGGCATGTGCTTGTAAAAGCACTGCAAATGTACAAAATAGCTTCACTGTCATTGCCACAGCTACCCACTAGATTTTACACTAAAGGCTTTGAAAAGAAAAAAAGGGCAATTACGCGTATGCCATCCACCAATTCCACCCAATTAGCCAATTAAGGCTAATTACAGTTTTAGCTTTGGCACAAGGGTTTTCATAATTTAACATTTATCAAATTTCCTCCCTCTTTCTCAGACACCCAGCCAGCCAGTTTATTCCTATATTTCATGCTCAGCCAGACCCCCATGTAGCCTAACTAACCTTTCCCCAGGGACCTTGGCCAGCCTGCGTTTACACGACCACGCCGGTCTGTCCAAGCTCGCGAAAACACTTTTATATAACCTTTATTTAACAAGGCAGGTCAATTACAAACGACTATGCCGTTTTTTTTAACATACATGATAACCTGGCTATCGCGTTGTATATAAGCCTGAGCAGAACCAACCATGCATTGCCAGCTGCTGCAGTATGAATCTCTTTAGGTGACCGCGGGGTCACTCAGACATTAACCCTGACTGTCCTGTGCCTCTGCCATACACAACAATATAACCCCTATTGTACTAATGCATTATCTACTTTCGGTTAGATTCTCTGGTTTCTCAGTGTAAGTGAATTTCTTTGACTTGTGCATTATTAAAGGCCAGAAATTATTTATCTAATATTTATTATTTATATTTATACAAGGAGGTTGTCCGTAGGGAGCAGGTCTCATTTTCAGCCTCATATTTTGTAAACAGGCAGTCACAGAAGCGACAGTTCCTCTGATTTAAAGAGACAGGCATGCTTATGGAGAGTGATGCCTACCTTGAATTCAAATGGAACAGGGATCAATTTTTAATATTTTTCATGCAGCATTTGCATTGACTCACTCGCAGATTCGGCTGCCGCTTCCCTTTCAAATGGACAATGGGAAAGACAGGTGAGGTTGAAGTGGAGAAAAAGGAAGAAGAGCCCATCTTGCACAACTGCCACCTGAACCTCTGGCCTCTCTCTCCAACACAGGTGGAAAAAAAGATTTATTCAGCCTTCATTTCTTGCACCACAGATGACAAAAGAGAACATCCTTTTTTTTTTTCAACGCAGACACTGACCTCATTGCATCTTCACAATGATAATTGTTTATAAATGTTAAAAAAAACTGACATTTAGTATTAAAATTATTGATTACATGATTTCTTAACTTCAGCCGAAACAAAAAGAGGAAAAGCGAACTTGTGTGCGGCTTGTCATTTATATTCTCGTTCTACATTCGAGTTGTTCACAAATAACCCAAATAACGTACAGTCTCAGACTGTAACTCAAAGTCGTTCTGGTAAAGTTCTCCGGTGTTGAGCGTTGAAGCCACATCTGCGAAAAAAAAAAAGCAGTGTTTGTTTCCCGGGACTGTTCAGCGTGTATGTTGCCATGTAGCCCCACAAAGCAGACAGCCAAGGCCAGACAACCCAGCGTGTGTATGTGTTTGTTAACCCGAGTGTGCCCACAACTCCACGCCGGCAGCGTCTGAGTACCTTAAAGTACGAACAAAATCGCTTTTCAAAGAGAATAATGTAGAACAACATCATGTCAACTTTAAATATATTTATATATTTCGTCGGGGGCTCGCATTAATTTTAGAGCAGCGTTTTAAAGTTGAGGGAAAAGGAAAAGCTGCGCTCAAACTAAGACGTGATTGAAACAAGGAACACAGGCGGCCGTTATGCAAATGAATGAAATAAATGTCAAAATGGCGGTGAAGAATTGATGAGGACAGAGAGCGCTTGTCTTGGTTCTGAGGGAAGTGGCTGACTGAGAGGACAAGTGACGTTCATTTTCAAAGGAAAGTTTCATGCTGCTATCATGGCTGCCATTGTGACTTGCGGATAAATTTTAATGCCCCACTCTGACGATTCCGTGTCACTCTCCCTCTTCCTTTTTGTTTTTTTTTCCGAGGACCGTTACTATCTCCTCTCCCCATCCCGGCGCGATGACATCCGAACAGACACGCGTGTGATGTGCGCGCGCGCCAGGACCCAGAAAAGCCTGTGCACATGG
>OMKK01082878.1:0-14345 GCA_900302305.1 Polymixia japonica | reverse complement strand
ACAAAAGGCGTATGAATGAGAGTCTCCGCAACAGCGTGGGAAAGAGAGGCGCGTAGTCTGGAGATATTCTGCAGATGGAAGAAGGAGGCCGTTTTGGTGATGTTTTTGATATGCGTGTCAAAACAGAGGGTGGAGTCAAGAGTTACACCAAGATTTTTGACCTCAGCATTACAATAATAGTTGTTATCACAATGTTAAATATGATACCTTTTCATATATCTACTAGTCTACAGTGGTTTATTCAGTCTACATCACTACCGGTGCACCAGCGCGGGAAGGTCACACCAGACACCAGATTTAAAAACTCCATTCTACAACGTTAAAATGAGCAGGGTCTGGATCCATGATTCTGATTGGCTAGTAAGCGTCACGTGACCTCCATTTTGCGGGGTAAATCACACGATATATCCCGCTTGGGACCTCATTTTTCTGTATCAATGCGCCTTCCAATCAATCTCATTACACAGAACTATATTCTGTCGCGGATGAATATTCTACAATTTATTCTACAATCGTAAATAAATGATTGCATTTCACAACTATGTGTCTTTTTTTAATAATATCTAGTAGTCTAACTGTTGTAGAAAAGCAATTAACCCCTCGAGGAAGGGGGAAATGGGTGGATTTACGCCCGCTTGTAAGTCTAAATCCCTCGGCTGCGCCTCGGGATCCGACTATACAAGCGGGCGTAAATCCACCCATTTACCCCTTCCTCTTGGGGTTAATTGCTTTAGTCTACCGTAGAATACAGAGAGCATTGTGTGAACTTGTTTGGCAAGGGCTCCCCAGCAAGTTTAGAATGAACTTTAAGGTTCTTGTTTTTACATACAGAGCGCTGCATGCTCAGGCTCTGTGACCTGCTCCATCCATATATCACCAGTAGGTCACGTAGGTCTTCTGACCAGCGCTTACTGGTTGTCCCTCGCTCTCGACTGAAAACCAAAAGGTGATCGTGCTTTTGAAGTTGTGGCTCCAACACTGTGGAACGCTCTTCTCTTCCTATCGATATACGATCTGCGGTCTCTGTCGACGCCTTTAAAAAGCAACTGAAGACTCATGTATTCAAACTGGCCTTCGTCTCCCCTCCTGCCGTCTAGTGTTTGTAATTTTGTGTGTTTTTAAGGTCTCTTGTGCTTCAGCTTTTTTTTTTTTAAACAATTTGTACTCTTGTGAAGCACTTTGTGACCTTGCTCTGTGAAAGGTGCTATATTAAATAAACTTGGCTTACTTATTTACTTACTATAGTAGCTTTAAGGACTACTAGTCTTAGTTAAGAGCTACTAGTCTTAGTTATGTCTTACTTACGCTGAAGGCCCAGGCTGTTGGACTAAAGGGGTCCAGAACCGGGTTGGACTCTGGGTCCAGGAGAGACACGCCCATTCGGACAGAGAGAGGACTAACTAAGTCTGGAGCCTCCTGGAACGAGAGAGACAGACAGACACAGATTCACAGATATTTTACCTCTACAGACAGAAAATGTATCATATATAAAAATACGTAACATAATAACTTGATAAAAATACATTCAACAATTGAATAATTATTATTATATAAATAAACATTTTATTGTTTATATTATTTTACCTGAATGTAGATGTGGTGCTGCTCACAGTCCTCCCTGGAGTCCAGGTTGACCTTCCCCAGCTGCTGCCGTTCACCGCCTGAGAACTGCCCCCTGCTGGCGGGCCGGGAGGACTGCAGGTCCGCATCTAGCATCAGGTTGTACTGCAGGACTGGGAGGAATAACATTATTATTAGTAGCAGTAGTAGTAGTAGCAGTAGTAGTAGTAGTAATAGTAGTAGCAGTAGTAGTAGTAGTAGTAGTAGTAGTAGTAGTAGCAGAAGTGTATACAGGGTTTCCAGCAGAATATTGGTTAGCGGAGGGGTTATGTGTTATGTGGGGATGGGAAGCACGACTATGCCAATTTGCTAAATAACGCACATTTATTAAACATTTTAAACATGCAATCTACTGTACCTCTGGCAGTTTCCACTACTACAATACACTATCTTATTATGCTAATTAAAATGATTGGGCTTAAGTATTATTTTGTTTATGTTAGTGGAGGGGGTCAGCAATTCAGCTGAGGGGGGCTCCCCTCCACAACAGACAGCTGGGGGAAACCTTGGTATATACATATATATACACAGTATATATTTCAGTACCCAGGGGTCCGACAGGGGGGTTCGGTCTGTACTCCGCCTTCAGGCACATAGTCGCCATGACGCAGGACACTGGCCGGTTGCCTTGGAGACAGCCACGGGAGAGAACGCTGATCTGGGCGGGGTTGAAGGTCATCGTGCCTATTACCACAGCGACGCCCCTGGACCTGGGCAACGTATGGAGGTGACACATACAGTACAGTTGCTGAGCATAATTTTGTGTGGTTTCTACTCCCAGTGTTGACATGTGGAGAGGAAAACCAATAGTAATATGTGGTAATCCCTAAAGAATCATTCTCTACTGGATTTGAATGTTTTTTAACTTTTTACGTCGTACTATCCTCCCAAACTAACACTAACACGTAACACTAACACGCTGACATAAACTGTGTCTTCTGTAAAAATAGCACTGAAACATTGCAGCACTTGTTTTGGACATGTCCTATTGTTGAAAACCTCTGGACTGATCTTCAGAATTATACTGTAACGAAATCAGAAATTCTACTACAGTTTCAAGAAAGTGATATCATGTTATATTTTGATTGCAATGATAACCCTGTAACTTCATTTGTTATGAATTTGATCATTATTCTATTCCAGATACTTCATACATAAAATGAAATGGAGTCAAATGAACCCAACAATTGATTTGTTTAAAGTGGATATGGAATATTACCTTAATACTAATTCCTAATTCCTATTTACTAATTTAAAAAAAATGTTTTAAATGTATTTATTTTTAATTGTAATGTATTATAATATTATTATTATATATTGTATTATATAATATTGTTATATGCACTCTTGTATATTCTCTAACCCCCGTGTCTTAATATCTTGTTAAATGTACTCTTGTATTTATTATACTGTTTTGCAATTAAAAAAATTTAAAAATTAAATCCTCACCAGAGCTGGACCACTTTCCCACGAGCCCCCACTGTGAGGTCAGCGGTGAGGTCAGCGTTGATGTCAAAGGTCGCGTCTAGTGACCGTCCAAAGAATCTCAAACCAGAGTCCAACTTGGACCCTGCGATTCTCTGAAAATGTATTAAAATATTTAATATCATACACTATTTATAAAACTGTCAATACTATTTTTTATTTTAATTTATATTAATTAATTTAATAATTGTAAATCTCAGACCAGACTCCAGCTTGGAGTCTGCAATTCTCTGGAAATGTATTAAATAAATATGCTTTTTTAAATGCATTTTACTTTTTACAAAGCTAAAATATATATAATGTAGTAGTAGTAGGTAATAGCAGTAGTAATATCAGCAGTAGTAATAGTAGTAGCACTAGTAGCAGTAGTAGTAGTACTACCTGGGAGTACTGTTTTCTCAGAGTACCCTGGTACCCAGTGAAGACGTAAACGGCTCCGGTCCCATCCTCCTCCAGCGGGGCTCCGACCACGGCATCCCCCAGACCGTCCAGATCCAGATCCCCAGCCGCTGCCAGTGCCTGCCCAAAGCGAGAGCTTTCTCCTGGAGGAGGGCCGTTCAGAATCCCCATGGGGGTCAGCGTGCCCTGGAGGTGGAGGAGACAGGAAGGGATGGATGGACGTCCCTCTCTCTATATATACACAGTATATCTACACAATCTTCTCTGAATAGTTCACGTTGAAACATCTGTACTTCTAATACCATTTAGATGAGCTTGTATTTCAGGGCTAGTTAATCAAGTCAAGTTTATTTATATAGCCCTTAATTACATCACAGTCTCAAAGGGCTTCACAAGCCCACAATCCCAAAGAATTAAACGACACCCCTTGACCTTTAACCCTCCATCGGTCAAGAAAAAACTCCCAGAAAAAAACCTTAGTTAGGTAAAAATGGAAGAAAGGCATGAAATGGAGGGATCCCCTTCCAGGATGGTCAGGTGTGCAATAGGTACTGAGTGGACAGATTTCAATCAAGTTACTAGTAATCATGTTGTAAATGGAATGATAACAAATATATAATTGGACTAATGGGGCAGTAATAAAAGACTAAGGGAGTGAGAGTGTCCGGCCGAGCCAACATCATAACAGTCTCCAGGACGTCAGAGCAGCCAAACCAGTACAGTCCCGCTCACCGCCCCAACAATCACCATGACAACCAAACCAGTACAGTCCCACTCATCTCCCCAACAATCGTCTTAACGTCACGGAAACACAGGCAGACCTCCCTAGGGAGGAAGAAAGGGAACCCACTCATAATGACAGTAGAGACATTCATTCATCCAAGCACAGAAGGAGATATGACACAGCGATAGACATGATGTAAGCAGTATGAGATATAAGAGGATGAATGCAGAGGAGACGGCCAGGGTGAAACCCCCAACTGCTGCTGGAAGGGGGGAGGTGGAGGAGAGAAGAAGGAGGTATGGCAGTGGGACACAGAGGGGATCAGGTGACAGGATACATGGTTGGACACACTGAGGGAGGAGGGAGCAGGAGCAGCAAGCTGGTGTCCATTGATTTTAAAGTTATTTTACTTGTTTATAAAGCTTTAAATAACCTTGCTCCTTCTTACATCAGAGATCTTCTTTCATTTCATGTTCCAGCCAGATCACTAAGGTCCTCAACCGCTTTTCTTTTAACTGTTCCTTATTTGTCCCATAAAAGTACTGGTGAAGGTGCCTTCAGTTTTTATGCCCCTAAACTGTGGAACACACTGCTTCTGGATATTAGAATGGCAAAGCTCTCTCTGTATTTTTAAAAGGAAAAGAAAAGTGTGTACCAATAGTCTCTCTCTCTCTCTCTCTCTACCTTGGTAAAGGACAGCAGGTACACTCGTCCATTCTCTCTCTGTTGCTCGCTCATGTAGCTCGGTGCTGACACCAGCAAGCCGTCTGATTGGCCGTCGCCGTCCACGTCCAGAGGGCAGAGGATGCTGCCATAGTAACTGCCAATCTACACACAAGTACAGGTATATACAGTATATATATATGTATATAAAGGTATATCTATTAGGGCTGTCAAAGTTAACGCATTAACGCATGCAATTAATGTGAAATGTTTAACACATTAATAAAAAGATAACTGTTAATTATGATGACATAAGATCAGGACGTATGCACTGCATGCCTGGAGCAAACAGAGATGGAAAAGGACAGAGTTGTAGGCAGAAAGTGTCAATTCAAAAGGTTGCCTGATGACTTGAACAAAACTAAATTGAACGCCAACAACTGCAGCCCAGTTAATATAGCCTGGTGGAAAACCAATGATATAATTCAAACTGCATCCTCCCTCTCTCTCGAATTTAATATGATCTCTTTGTGTTTTTTTAAATGTGATTGAAAAAATGCAATTAATCGTAATTAATCACAGCATGTGATTCATTAGTTTAAAAAAAATGATCGTTTGACAGCCCTAATATCTATATATAGATACTGATACTGTATATAAACAGATACTAATAATAAACTACATTTGGTTATAAAATATTAAAATCATATCTTTATAAATATGAATATATTTGTACCTGTTCTCCTCTCTGTGTGTCCACTATCTGAGGTTGACCCCTGCTGTCCAGGATGTAAACCACAATCTGTCCCGTGTGGTTGGAACGCGGAGCTCCAGCTACAAAGTATTCCACCCCATCGTTGTACAAAGTACTTACAGAGTATCCTGAAATACAGAGTACACACATAGTACACATACTGCGTAGTACTCTACCTCTGCATAGTACAAACTAGTAGCAGTAGCAGCAGTAGTAGTAGTAATAATAATAGTAGTAGCAGTAGTAGTAATAGTTAGTATTAGTAGTAATAGTAGTAGTAGTAGCAGCAGTAGTATGAATACTACTATTAGTAGTAGTAATAATAATAAACGTTATTTATATAGCACCTTTCATACAAGAAATGCAGGTCAAAGTGCTAAAATAAAGAAATTACATGCAGTGCTTCACATGAAAATAGACATAACATAACTGAACATAACAACATAATTAATGTAACAAGATGGAAAATAAAACCCACTTGAAATAATAATAAAAATAAGATAAAAATAAAGATAAAAAATGCTGTAGGTACAAGGTCAATACATGACAGTAATAGTATTAAATACTAGTAGTATTAGTAGTGTCAGTAATAGTCAGGGGTAGTAGCAGCAGTATTAGTAGTAGTAGTAGTACTAGTATTACCTAGTAATGAACTGTGGTTCTTGTCTTGCAGTATGTGACTGAAGGTTTTTTCTGGAAATATTTGAGTTTTTTGAGACGAATGATGGACGACGGTTCCGCTCCAACTGTACGCTCCTACAGCGCCTAGCAACAGTGTATCCTATGTAACACACACACAGTATATATTATATAGTACATAATTATATATAATAATATACATACATAATTCTATATTAGACATAACTGTTGATATCATATAGGCCAAGTAGATCTTAGATCTGCTGAAGCTGGCCTTCTCTTTAACATCTGGGGGCTTCAGACGTTGCAATGCACTGCCAGACTATGTCCAGAACATTTCCTCTATAAATACTTTAATCTAGACCTCTAGATATTTAATTTACAATCTTATCTACATTTTGTCTTTTTTACAACTGCTTTCAGATTATAGTTTTCTCAATTGTTTACACACTAAAACTGGAACTATGCCCACAATGGTGAAAACTTGAAGTTCATGTGTCAACGACAAAGACGATTTCTGCAAAACTCTAAGCACAATTCCTTTGTTTCACTCAAATAGCAATTCTAAACCACATTTTTGCACAACTCTACACAAAAAATCTCATCATTTAGCACAATTTTCATAATCAATCATTGTTTGTTCACATGAAAAACACTGGCCTTCAAATGCCAAAGTCTAATTACCAATTGGTCTCACTCACGCCACACCTGCTCAAACTCAACTGGCTAAACCTTTCAATTATCTGTCAGAGCATAAAAGAGCCAGCAGGCGTACAAACTATGATTATATAGTGCTAGCTACATTAGCATTACCCACCTTGTCACGGGTCTGGTGGGCGCTGAAGCCAACCTGAGACATCTCCATGTTGAAACCGTCTCCCTGACCGGTGCCTGCAAGAGACAAAAACATATAATCATAATTGATCAAAATAATTTCCATATATTTAAATTTCCATATAAAATTTAGAATTTTTATTTTACTTATACAAAATACTACAAAAAATACCTTCAATGTTGAAGATGCGGTCGCCAAGTGTTGCAGCGATTTCCACCAGAGCCGTCTCATCTGAGACATTGAAGAAGTGTCTGTCAGCAGGAAGGCTGGCGATGGATTGGATCTCTGCGACCAGATTAGTAGTATCCTGATCAGTCCTGATGTAGTATCCTAGTACCTTTACAAAGTACAAGTACTCATTAGATTATAGTAGTAGTCGTTAGACTACAGTAGTAACCCAGACCCTCTCTAAGCACAACTACTGATTATATTATAGTTGTACTCATTAGATCATAGTAGCACTAGTTAGATTACAGTAGTATCCCAGGACTTTTAGAAATACAAGTACTACTTACATTGTAGTAGTACCCTGATGTAGTACCAGGACCTTTACAAGTACTAATTACATTGTAGTAGTAGTAAAATAAAATATTAAAATGTAATAATAATTATAAATAACGTAGTTATAAAATAGTTATTATAAACTTAGTGTACAAAATATGAACATATATATTTATCAGTTATGTATCTGAATATTTCTGTAAATCAAATAATCAACAAATAACCAACATTTTTAAAAGAAAAATTCCTCACCGCAATTCCAAAGAAAGTACTTTTTCACAGAATAAAGTATCCATCCATCTATCTATCTATCTATATGCATGTGAAACACTCACACATGCATAGGTGAAACGCTTGTACATGCATGTGTAAATAAAAAGTATACATATACTGTATGTGTATATGTGTGTTTCACATGCGTATGTGTGGCCAAATGAAACATTGACGTGCTTTACTTCTAGATATTAGTCTGGCTTCCAAAACAAATATGCCTTCCGGATATACTGAAAATTACACACAGAAAAAAAAATCGTAAAACTTGAATGGAAGTCTATGGAGAACTACTCCACTAGTTCTGGTGACTTGAAGCTCTGAGGTAAATCCTGCCCCCTGGAAAATGCTATGCTAAATAAAATGTATTTGTATTTATTTATTTATTTTTATATTAAAATGTGTTATTTTGTGACATTGTTGTTTTGGTTTCCCTGTAATCAGGGCACACTTGAAAAAGAGAATGTTGTTTTGTCAGCGTGACTTCCCTGTTTGAATAAACTAAATCTAAGAATAATTCTGCACAATGATTTTTATGAGAAGAAAGAAAAATCCTCACAGCGATTCCGTAGCGTGTTATTCCATCTTCTTGGCACTGCCTGATGACGTCATCACGCAGATTCTTGTCATGTGACTCCCCGTCGGTGACGACCACCATGACCCGGGATGCGCCCGGCCGCGCCCCGTTCTTCGTTAGAAAGGCCTCGCGTCTGCGACGCACGTAAAAAAGAAAACACATACACACAAACGTAAAAACACATATAAAAAAAGACAAAGGCCCAGAAAAAAAAGACAAAACAAAAAATACACGTTAAAACACAAAAAACAAACAAAAAACAAACGTAAAACCCTTTCACATAAACACACACCTGGCAAAGTCGATGGCTTGGAATGTGCGCGTCTCCAAGCCTAACTTCTGCTGTATCTTGGTTGCCGCGAGAACGATGGCTGCCTTGGTAACGTAGGTGTTGAGGTAGAATTCCACCCTGGGGTCGACGCCATACTGGACGACACTCACCTGGATGTTAAAAATACTACAAATATTAGTACTACTACTAATACTACTGTTAATAGAATTAGTACCATTAACAGTAGTACTCATATGAATACTACTAGTGCTGCTGTTGTACTACTGCTGGTACTACTACTCCAACAAATAAACTGTAATCACCATCTAATGAACTCTAGTAACTCTAGTAGCTGTGTGTGCTTGGGACCTTATTTGTTAGCAAAAATAGTAATTACATGTAATAAACAGGTAATTATCACATATAATCACCTGTGTTTTGTCGGGACCGATGTCCAGGTTTTCCAGCAGTTTCTCCAGGAAGGCGGTGACTGGCTCCCAGGGGTAGATGCTATTGGAGCCGTCCAGGACGACCACAACGTCCATTGGACCTCCGCATGCTACAATATGTTGCACGTCAACAATAACATGTTAGAGATATAATATTAATGTTAGACATCTAATAATAACGATATATAATAACATGAAATAAAAACTCTTAGATAAAGATAACAAATTATACGTCCGTAACAGACTCCACATGCTAACATAACATGTTTACGTGTCGATAATAACATATACTGTATATTAGAGACTAGAGGTGTGTGGAGACACCACTATTTTTACTTGTTTAACAGCAAAATTATTCGTATTAGTTTTCGTATTTAGATAAAACCGGAAGTGGGCGTATTTTAATTCCAAAGCTAACAATGCAAGCAAGCTAGACAAAACAGCCTCCCAACAACACCAATAAATTACTCAACAAGCAGATCTGCTGTAAAACAACGCAGCTTTGGAAGTTCCTCTCTAACGACTATCCGTTTTGCAATTCGAAAGACACATTATAGCTGTGGAAAAAATGAAAAGTTGTGAGCAAAATAATTCCCTTCCGTCTCTCTCTGTGCCTGACCCTGAACTACAGAGCTGTGCTCTAAACGCAACGCATGTTGTCGTCATTGTGTCCGATTGAAACCCCTTTAGTTCCAGTGAAGGGAAATCTTAACTCTGCGTCGTACGATGACATTCTAGACGATTCTGTGCTTCCAACTTTGTGGCAACAGTTCCGGGAAAAGCCCCTTTCTCTGTTTCAGCATGGCGATGCCCCCGCGCGCAAAATGAGAACTTGACCGGCCTGCACAGAGCCCTGACCTCAAACCCACTGAACACCTCTGGGATGAATAGGAACACCGACTGTGAGCCAGGCCTAATCCCCCCCCCAACATCAGCGCCCGACCTCACTAATGCTCTTGTGGTTGAATGGAAGCAAATCCCCACAGCAATGTTTCAACATCTAGTGGAAAACCTTCCCAGGAGACTGGAGGCTGTTACAGCAGCAAAGAGGGGGACCAACTCCTTATTAATGCCCCGTGATTTTAGAATTACATGTTGAATGAGCAGCTATCAGCTATCAAACTATTTACCACCTCAGAAAATATTTGGCTCTCCAAGTACCAACCTTATGATGGACTACAGTAGCGTAGGCCTACCCTGTTCAGCTACGCACAGTTCACTCAGGAGGCAGACTTATTCCTAATAAGAATATTATTTATTGTTGACTGTTGTCAGCCACTGCCAAGCTGTACAAATGGCACTGAAACTCTTCCACACACAGTTCTGGTCTGCAGCGATCGACGGAACAGAAAGTCCTCCTGAGCTGCACCATCAAATTCATATCTGATGTAAACAAGCAAAAAAGTCTCTTCTAGCTGGACGCAGTTGTTTCGCTATGCGGAGGCTGGCATGATACGAAGCTTCCTGTGCGTTGGCACGTCGGGTGTATCGTCACGTTTTCTTAGAAAAAAAAAAATCAACTGGTTTGTCTTTCAGCACTGTGTGTTTGGTTGTAAGAGGCCGTTTGAGGAGGGATGGTTTCATGGATTCATCGTTAAGAACATCACCATACACACACCACACACACCGCGGCCTGGGCTCCTCCTCCGTCCCGCTCCAGCTGAATCCACATTTGACATAACTCGAGTCTGTTTTGCGCCGTTAGCTGCTAGCAGGTGTTGTGGAGACTTCACTGGCGCTGCTGAAGTAGCAACTAGCACGGTCGCTGTCGTTCGCTTCAGTTTCTACAGGGCTGCTCGAAATAATATCCTCCTGATCCGCACTTCTCTTCCTAACATTTCCTGTTTGGAGCCACGATTTCAGTGTTTTCGAACCATTCATCATTTCACCTCTGCACTATCTTGCCATCACAGTTTACCTTATAACTAATTGTGGATGTTTGCGCGCCAATTCCAGATCCAATGATCCTATAGTTATTATACGTTTTTAAAATAATTTTATATTAAAAGTATATATTTCTGCGATTCGCCCGCATACCACTAGACAGAGCATACCATAGTTTGAGAACCACTGGACTAAACAATTAAGATCTCTGATGGATAGATAAACCAAGAGGACTCTTACCTTGAAGGGCAGGTACGAAGGCGGGGCGGGGCTTGAAGAGGGGGCTGATGGGAGAACAGACTCCAGGCAGGAAATACTGATTGCCACAGCGCTGAGCCCAAAGCGGCCCACAAGTCTATGCACATTATTAACAGTAATTAATGGTTAATTAAGGGTTAACTACATAACTCATTATCAATCATTATCAATAAAAATGAATCAATCAATCAATCAATCAATAAATTAATGTGTTTACCAGGAAATGTCCGTCGGCAGTTCGGGTCAAAGTGAGACCCAGACTCATGTTGACATCAAGACTGTTGGCCACAGGCAGACTGATAGAATCTACAAGATTCAAATAATAAGATAGCTTTAGTAGCACCGCATAATGTCTTAAATCACTTTATTTACAGAGAACATTTAAAGGATCATGGTGTAAAGTCCCTCTGGCATTTACAGGGCGAAATGCATTCAACATTCAACAACACTGAAACATGTCTCTAGTATGGAGCCCCACATTGGCCATTCATGCATTGTGCATACGTAATGACAGACTATATCATCCCTAACCCTTCCACTACCAGCAGCTTCTCTGAAGACTATATCATCTTTAAAGGATTTAGCCGGTTTGCTAAGACCCTAGTTTAATCGCTGACATTACATGAGATGTAAATCAGCCATGATTTCTGTTCAACTCAGCCCCTCTCACGGTGAACGCGCGTTCCGAAATTGGGAAGCTGACATTGACATTGACATCCATTCTATTCCAAACAAGTGTTTAGCAGTTCCCATAACTGTATCTTTGTTTTGTCCAATACAAGTAAACGCGTACGTACTGCCCTGGCTAGGTACTTTTCTCCAATAGTGCCCACAAACGAACAAATCCACAAGTTTAGATTCTGTTTACACGCCACTGCGCATGCTCAAAGACTTAGAGACCGAGAGGCGCAGTTAGAACTCTGAGGGAAGATAGTGGCTGTATGTTAGGCTGCCAACTGAACGCTGTAAGCGTTTACGTCAGTGAGCGTGCGCAGTGGCATGTAAACACAGAATCAAAACGTGGATTTGTTCATTGGTGGGCACTGTTGGAGAAAACTACCTAGCCAGGGTAGTATCAGTGCTAGTAAGTTTAGCCATTCATCGAAGAGCATTCCAACTTCCAATGAGTGGACTCTTCTGTGATCGACACTCAACAATCTTAGCTGAGCCGATCCCGATGGCCCTAATGCAGTGGGCTCCACCCATGTGGTGCGACATGCAGCATAAACCAAACCCCACCAGAAAGTGAGAGAGAGACAAACCTGTTACCTGGCAGGTTGAGTTTCTGGCAGGTAGAGCTTGTCCCTGTGACATCACAGTGATAGACATCCCCCTTCCGGTTGGCCTGGTAACCACTCCATGGTGCACCAACCAGGAGCCTAGTGCATGCACAGACACAGACACAGACACAGACACACACATACACAAGCATTTTAAGTGTGATAAGTACTTCTACGACTATTACTACAAATAATCCTAATGACATGACACTTGCCCTCAGAACACGCTGTGAAAGTTGCAGATCGGCCTACTAATTACAGAATTGGCAAACATCTTAAAATCGGCCTTCTCAATATTAGATCACTTGCTCCAAAATCATTGTTGGTTAATGGTTGATCCTAGAACATAGCCTAGATATGATGGGTTTGTGTGAAACCTGGTTAAAACCAAATATTTTTCTACCATTAAATGAAGCTTCCCCCCCAAACTATTCTAGTTCACGTTACCCGTTCACCAATAGCAAATTTGAATCTTTTGAGGTGCTCGTCCTACGACCCTCAGTATCCAGAAATAGTCCTAGTCACTGATTTTGTCTAGCTATACTCTACCGCCATCCGGGACCTTATTCTCATTTTCTAGATTAATTTTCTGAATTAGTCTCTGACATAGTGACACACACTGATAAAACATTCTGATTACTGGGTCATGGTGGCTCTATAGATGACCTCATCAATGATTTTAATCCAGCCCTCCTTAATACATTTGGTTGCACCAGTAACTACCAAAAAAAGTAAGCTTAAAGGGGACCTATTATGCTTTTCCTTATTTTCTGTCATATATATAATACAATGTCAGATGTTCATATTAAACGTGGCCAAAGGTTTAAATAATGAGCTAAATGAATGATAAAGTAATCCCTGTGAGCAAAAAGCTCAGGCTTCAGAGTTCTCTGAACACTAGGTTTCAAACGTTTTTACGAGCTGACGTCAACTCGGGACAGATTTCTTTATAAGGTCATCTGCTCTATAAATGGCGTTCAACTAAACTTGAAGTGTTCCGCCTTGCATGGAATGATAGCTTACATAAGAATCGAAATCATACTACAGCCTGAGGTTTACACTCCTACCATCCAGTCACTATCTGGGAGTACCTTCTATCTCTCCTGCTATATGCATGAGTTGTATGATTAACCTCTATCTCTTGTTTCTGTCTGTGTGAGTGAGCTAATGTCTGGACACACACACACACCAATTTGACCAAATGATAGCTTTTCACACTAGCTACCTATGAGTCACTCACACTGAATACACACACACACCAGTATGACCAGTGAATCACACACACACACCAGTATGACCTGTGAATCACACCTCATACACACCGAATACACACACACACACACCAGTATGACCAGTGAATCACACACTCACACCAGTATGACCTGTGAATCACACACCCACACTAAATACACACCTCATACACACTACCAACAGTAAAAATACACACACACACACACCAACATGACCAAATGATAGCCTTACACTCTCCCAGCCAGACAGAACAGCCCACTGTGCACACAGTGGAAATTCCCTCCACACACACACTCACACACACTAAATACACACCCTCCATCTCACACACACACACACACACACTCTAAATACACACCCTCTATCTCACACACACACACTAAATACACACACCCTATCTCACACACACACTAAATACACACACCCTATCTCACACACACACACACACTAAATACACGCCTCTCTCCATTATATTTTTATTATAT
>OMKK01082872.1:0-13858 GCA_900302305.1 Polymixia japonica | reverse complement strand
CCCTTGCTCTCTTTTCATCTTTGTTTGAAAAGTTTGTTGGCATGGGCAATATACTTTGCCCTAAATTAATTCTCTAGGGTTGATGTGATGAGGTAAATTAATCCTTATCATTATCATCATGGCTAATAATCTACTCTAGACCCAGAAAATGTCTAGTACTGAGGTTACATCTGCCTCAACTAGACATAAAAATATGAATGATATTAATGATAAAAATATTAATTATAAAAATGACGCATTTTTCAAATATGTTAGGAGTCTGGACACCTGATTAATGACTTATAAACTCACATAATGTCTATTGTACCTGTATTCACTAATGCATTTAAAGGAATGCTGCTGTGCAGGGGATTAACATTCTAATGTCAGTTTAATTTGTTTCCTGAATCAATCAAATAATCAGAGACATTATTAACATGTTATTTGATGGCATTTGTTTTACAGATGGGCCTTCAGGTGATAACGGGCAGGACTCAGAGACCAGCGAGACGTGCACTCCCATCTACCCCGATGATTTTACATCCAACGAATCCCTGCTCCCCTCTCTGGCCCTTAGCCCGCCCCTCTTTGTCCCTCTGTATTCCGACTGGAACTCTGCCCTCGCTACATGGGGACTGGCCTGGGAAGTACACATCTATGGCCTTGGATCTGTCTTCGCCGTGTTTGGCCTAATCTCCGTTGTCTGCTTGTTAGGCCTACCCCTGCGTTGCCCCCCCGGAAGCCCCTATTTCACCCTGCTGCACCTGTTCCTTCTGGCCTTCACAGGAATCCAAGCCTTCTCTCTGCTTTACGATGCCTATAGTCACCAGGACCGTCTTCCTCCTCTGGGCTCGCTCCTCCTCTCCGAGCTGCCCCTCCCCTGCTTGACCTCAGCCTTCTCCTTAGCGTTCCTCCTTCTGTCCATACGCTCGCGCATGCATCTGTCGCTCCCTCTATCCCTCTCCACCTCCTTCTCAGCCTTGCCTAGACCCTGCCTATTACTCTGTCTGTCCCTGCTTCATTTTGGGGTCTCTCTGGGCTGCGTGGGCTTGCTCCAGCTCCTCCACAGCCTCCCTGTTTTTCTCCTCCTCTTCCCCCAGGGCCTGTTTGTGTGCCTCTCCATCCTTCTGTCATGCTCCTACCTTATTTTCTACTGCTTCATACGAGCCGACACCAAACACATCTACAGGCTGAATGACAATGGAGAGGGAGGAGGATCTCCTGAAGTGATGCGGCCTGCGAGTTGCCCGTTTGCTGAGATGGAGGACTGGGGGAGGGCAGCTGGGGCTGGTATAGGGGCTTCGCTGTGTTTGTTAGGGTGCGGAGGTCTCCAGCTCTATGAGATCCTACACGCTCTTGGTTTGGGTGGGGTCAGCGGTTATGGGTTCCAGCCCTGGCCCTGGTGGGCCTACCAGGTAGGCTGCAGGCTCTGTGAGGTGGGGGTGTGTCTGGGCCTGTCACTCATCGGCTCGCAGCCTCTATTCTGTCACTCTAACTCCTCTATCAGGACAACGGCTCATCCCCGGCCAGGATCCTGGTCTCGCCTGTCCTGCGGCTCCCCCTCAGGAGGGCCGACCCTGCCCGCTCAGGGAATTCAAGTTAAGTCTCCTGTCCTCCCCCCTCACTGTCCCTGGTCCCAGGGCAAGCAAGAGAAGTTAGTCATCTGTGAGGTCATCACTAAGGGACAGTCAGAGGTTCTCCCTCTTTGCTCAATTGTGGACCCCCCTCAAAATGGACTAGGCTCCGTTCCCCGAACAACCGTCACCCGGACCTCCGTTCTCCCACTGCCGACACCCCCGAGCCCACCACATAGACTCAAAAGCGGGGTTGAGTCCCAACTATCCTCGCTGGATAGTCTGGGCCTGGACACTGACTCTACTGTGGACCTGCGTCCCCCATCTCCCATAGACCTGTCCCGCAGCATTGACCAGGCCCTGTTCAGTGAGGCTCTCTTTTCCCACAGTCTTTTTGATCCACCAAGAATGCTCCATGCCTCCTCCAGTCTTTCCTTGAACTCTCCTAGCCAAGGTACTTCAAAGCAAGGCCACAGCTCCGTGGAGAGTGCCCTTTATCGAACCTCCTCCTGTGGAGACATGGATCAAGAGAGCCCCGTGTCCGAGTCACAACCTTCCCAGCCGGACGGCACTATGTCATACGACAACAAGGCTTCGACGTCGCCTGACCAGTGGAGTTGGAAAGGGGGCAGCGCCGGCTCATTCTGCAAGGCCTCTCTGAGCGGCTCGTCCCAGGGCCTGTGCTGTAGTTCTGGGGGGACGGGGAAGGTGCGTTCCCATCCCTGGGCTAACAAAGGGCAAAACTTTGCCCAGAGCAGCCTTCCCCACGCAATACCCCACCTGCCTTACCACAGGCGGTACCGAACCCTGAGCTTAGCTTCCCAGGACAGCCAGGGATCTGGCAGGCTGGAGGGGACTGAACACCTGAGCGAGAGCAGACAACTGGAACGGGACCTGGCGGTACAGGCAGAGTTCATTAACGTGTGCAGACAAATCGATTCTCTGAGCGTTTGCAGTGACACCATTGAGCTGTAAAGATCTAGCTAGAATGAAGACGACACGTAGCGGTTAAGTTTTCTCGAGGAATTAAACTGTTCCTCATTCTAGTTATGGAAGTGAAAATAATGAAATAAATTACTAAATGTAAGGTGCAAGTTTTGACTTGAGAATAATAATGGACAATATATTTATTGATACACATTGCAGAACCACCTTGTGGTTCTTTTCATACTATATAGTTGATATGACATGCGATCAAAATGAGATTTCAAATCTGACTTTATAACTATAGCCCTGTTCGCGGCATCTTCTCCATGCTTTTCTGTCCACAATCATGTCTGTTTTGATAACGTTATGGCAGCCTTATGACAAAACAATATGTTCATTGCCATCTGCTAGGGAAATGTTTAAATAAATAAATACTCATGTGACTGAGCAGCAACGCTCTATTGCTTAAACAGTATGAACGCTGTCGAGTTGTCTTAAGTAGATTTGATTACACTTTTAAGTCAACAATCCCAGTATTGCTGTTAACAGAAGAGAAACAAGGGGACTCCTCAGGGCCAGATGTTTCAACCCCAAATCTTTGTGCTCAATTACAAATGATTGCCTCGTTTTTCCAACAGACCACCAAAAGTGGAATATTGACCGCAACCTTCGGTGTCTTAAAGCTGGGTTTGTGTTAAACAGCGGTCATGGGGGTTGGTTCAGTAATCAGACATCCGCATTTCAACGGATTTCATTTTGTCTTGCATAATTTACGCGCGCACATGAATATATCGCTGTAAAAGTAGAAAAATATGTTGTTACATGTGAAGAGATAAAAGCATTGGGAGGGTATCATCAGACTTAATGTGATTGTATATTGTATATTATATTAATGTATATTTTGCAGGACCCTTTACCCCCCCTACTCTGAGAGGCTTGATAATACTGTAGATATCATCACTATATAAATAGTGACCTCTGCTGGTGGGATTTGAAAGAAAAGAGAGCACAGGATTTTGGATTGTCAACAAACCTTTAGATTTTCTTCCCAGGGTCCTTTGAGGTTTGACAAAATAGTCTCAAAATAATTGCTTCCTTTAAAATGTGTTTTTATTCTTGTTCATTCTATAATATGTAAAGCTAAAATAAGTTTGAAGCCCTAGCGTCAGAATGAGACAGTTTACTGTCATACGTTTTGTCAACAAATCAAACAGTTCATCAGTCAGTTAACAAATCTGTAAAACTATCTTCATAATATTATTGCAAAATGACCTCTTTAGATCCAGTGTTTATTGACCAGTGCATGTAAATATTGTACATATTTTACAACTTCCCAGTAAATATCTCATGCAGCATAAAACCAGCTAAAATAACCTAGACTAATAAATTATTATTAATTGTAACACAATCTGATTATAATATTTATAATAATGTATTAATTATAAATACCTACTGTTATAACCAACACTATTAGGATATTATCGTTATAAATATATATACCTAAATAAATGTAATTTCCCAAATACTGAGCCTGACAAAAAGAAAATAATTATAATATATATCCTATGTAATATGTACAGTGATGTTGGTGTGTCTGCCAACTGGAATTAAGGAAAATCACAAGGAAATTAATGAAAACTAAGAACTATTTGTATTCTTTTCCCGTCATGTAAATATACATTTACATAACATGTATAACATGACATATAAATGTCAAACCAAGGAATGAACTAGATTCAAATACCTTCTTGTAGATTCTGCTGTGGTACAACATAAATGTATCAACTTATTTTATCAACACAGACCTTCATCTTGTCATCAGACAAATGAGTAACAGTAACACTCATGAAACAAAATGTCTAATTTTGTCATCTAGTGTTTTGTACTATGTGTTCAAGTGCACAAGATCTAAATCCAGAGTGTGATCACACGTTATCTTCACTTGCAAGGCACTCTGGGTACATACGTGTATATCTGAATTAAGGCTAATGCTTCGCTGTAGTCCCTTCTGCGCTAGTGTGGCACGTACACAGAGCTCACCATAAAATACAGCAATGACATGAAAGCCAAATCACCAAGAGTAACAGGGTATACTTTCTTTTTATTTTCATCATAGAACAGGCCTACCTGTTTAACCTGTACACAGACACTGAATTTGCCTACGCTACTAAAGAAAACCAGGTACTGAGAGAGAGATCCATTGCTGTAACACCATAGCCAAGCCAATGACAACATAACTGTACTACTGTACCTAAAGGATCTCTAACACACAAGCTGTCAGGGCTAAGGAGATGTGACCACGGGCACATACAATCCAAGATCAGACAACACTTCCAGAATACACTTCTTCTCGGGAGAGAGCGACAGTGTTTTTTTTCTTCAGCTTTCCATCTCTGAGATAAAAAAAATATATATTTTCAATATTTATTTAGAGTAATGTCCTAGGCAGTATTTTAAAATAAAGGATCTTGCTGTCTGGATTCCTATGCATCATCTCATTTTCCCAAAATGAAAAGATTGGGCTGCACCCCTTAAAGATCCCTTGTTTCCTCTGCCAAGCAACCCCCCGCCCTACCCTTCCCCAACCCCTGACCCCCACAAAGGTCAACCGAAAGGTCAGAAGGGGGACACGCCTCTCGTCGGGGTCAGCAGTGGTAAGCTTGTGCTAACGTGTTCGCAACGCGTGTCTAGACGGCTGTCCGTATCACTTTGGAAGGAATCAACGGGGAAGTTTCAGCTCAAGGCCGACCTGCCCTGCGTTGTCCTACCTTATCCAACCCGACTACATTACTACCACTACAACTTGAACAAAGCTGTGGGTGAGTGAGAAAGAGAGAGAACCGGATTTCGTGTAGTTTGCATTCATTTGACCCTCTCCTATGACCCTGTACACTTGACCTTTGAACCTTAGTCTCCAGAATAAAGTGTGTTCCGTTGTTATCTCTGTCCGTGAAGGGGGGTCACATTAGACTAACAAGTAGAGAGGAAGGAGAAAAAGAGGAGCCGATTCAGAGTGTGGACATTGTACAGTCGCAATGAGTTGGTGTTCATAATTTCAATCACATTCGTCCGTTGTGTCTGCTGGTGGCTGCCGGCGTCGGGACATCAGCCGCCGATCGAACGTTTCCTCTTCCCACCTCATCAGTAAAGCCGCTTTTCGTAACTACAGTTGGAAAAGACCAAAAAAACGTCAGTAATTCTTGTGCCAGAGAATACACTTTGATTACTAAAACAGACGATGCTAGACAGACATGAATGAGGAGGATGGAGGTGTGAGCACAGGATGGACGTACTTACATGGCACAAAAGAATATCTAACATGAGAGCATGAGTAAGAGAAGGAAGAGAGAAGACAATTTGATGCTGCCAAACTCAGAAATATTACAATTCTTTTGACAACTGAAAAGGAAACTTGGATACCGCGAAGGGTTTCTGACAAAGGGATTGAATAAAAGTGTAGCCTGAGCACACACGACAAGGATAGTTCGTGGTTTCTTACACAGTTCATGTCTTCTGTTTGGAAAGGAGTTCAACACAGATGACCACTACCAAAAAGACACCACCAAATAAATTAGCTAGAAGAAACAGACAATGGTCACGTAAAACGGGATCACAAGGACACAACGGGAATAGTGACGCGTTCGCGGGAAAAGGGGAGCGTAGATCAGGGGGAAGGATCCCAGAGCGAGAGGGTCACCGAAGCCCGTCAAGGGTCAGACTTACGAGTGGAGGCCGTGCACTCCGCCCTCCACCTGAGCGGACATGGTTCTCTTCTCGAACTTCAGCTCTCCAGAGTACATCATGGACCTGGGACGACGACACACGGCGAATGCTTGAACAAACTCGTTACGCGTAAACAACAAAACGCGCACACACACATACACACACATGCACACACTTACCGCAATATGGACAAACTCTTGGCTCCTATGTCCTGACAGCCATGTTGGATACCAGCAATAAGGTATGGAGCAAACTTATGGATGGAGCCTTTATCTTGTACTGATCCTGAGACACCCTGGGCCACCTTTAATTTATCTCCCTCACTGGACACACACAAACACAAACAAGATGTTGAACATGGAAGAAATAAATTTTGCCATAATCAGATCCAATGTCTGTAATTGCTACCCGTTGGCTTCTCGTATATCGTATATATTTCTCTCTCGTTTTAAAATCGCTTTAATAATTGAGAGATGTGTGAAAAGCAAGGAGAACCTCTATTTCTTTCTTATTGTGATCTTCACCTGAAGTAGCGCTTCTGACTGTTGTTGTTTTTCTCCATGGCGTCCAAGGAGCCCATGCCCCGATACTTCTTCAAACGCACCCCGTCTGAAAAGAAATACTCCCCTGGAGCTTCAGTGGTTGCCGCGAGCAATGACCCCATCATCACTGAAGGCAGAAATGTCAGAGGTCAGTATTAAGGGGTGAAAGGTCATGTAAAACAATGAGGTAATGATGTAAGCAAAGGGCAGATGATATTAAGAAAAATGACTCCGGATTTGGAAAAATACTTTAATAACTGTGGTTTGAGAGACCACCGCTGAAAGGTCTCACGTTCCTTTTCGGGCAACAGCCATGTGACCTTAACCTGACACGCCAGATGGTTTGTTACTCAGAACCATTTGGGAAGTCTTCATTGGAAACTGTTTGGAAAAGGGCAGGCACTTGTCCAAATACTTGGCAGGTGATTGGATGAACCATCTGTCTATCACTGTCTATCACAGGCAAAACCACACACGACGCTGATTGGTCCGGGGTGGTCGGGTTCGGCCACAATGGCATTTACTTGAACCCTGACAAGATGGATTCTCATGATTGCGATTCTCGCGGTGAACCTGAATCCAGCTGCCTTGCAAGGTAAATGTGCCCTTGAGCAGGGCGCTAAACCTCTACCTGCTCAGTCATCGTAAATCATTCTGGATACGAATGTCATCTTACAACCACTAGGTTGTAAATGATCTAAACGTAGATCTTAATAAACACATGAGTTTTCCTACCAGTAGAGGCTCCTAGGGCCAGAGCTTTGACCACATGGCCCACAGTCTGAATTCCTCCATCAGCAATGACTGGCACGCCAAAACGCCGGGCGTACTCCGCCACCTTATACACCGACGTACCCTGGGGCCGTCCGCACGCCATCACTGGGGTACAAGAACACAATACTACATACATGTACTTCCCTTTTTCTCCACTTTGCTGTTCTCGCATGAAAACCTTGTCAACTTTTAATTTTTTCTTCACTTAAATTAAAAAAATTACACATTCAGTTAGTTTAATGACACCGGAAAATGTTTGTGCTACCGCTCCTTAGCATACCTTCCTGGGTAATACAGATTGAGCCACAGCCCATGCCCACCCTCAGGGCGTCCACGCCAGCATCTATCAGGTTCTTAGCCTGAGCCGCCGTCACCACTAGCGAGGGACACAGGAAAGAGTTGAACAAAGGAGAGATGGTTAAGATAAGAGAAGTGGTTTTTTTTTAATCGCACAAATGCGGAAGAATGGGTTAAGAGGATAAGTGAGCTCACCATTTCCCCCCACTACCTGGAGTTCGGGGTATTTCTGTTTGATGTAGTTGATCATGTTGATTTGATATACTGAATTTCCTTGGGACGAGTCCTGAAATTCAAGTAACCGGATGTGAGATATTTTCAATGAGAGACCAAGCAGCAGCTCTTACTAGTTGTTGCTGGACCAGTGAATGTCCCTCACTGACTGGCTGACTGACTCAATCATGGATGTGTTAAGAGAACTGGATACAGAGTTGGAGGCGGGGCCCTGTTCATTCCTATTAAAGTTGCTGGGTGGCGGATGGATATATTAATATATTAATGCTCGACTAGGCTTGCCTAGTTTGACTGGTTTTACAAGTGGCTTTTAATTATATATATTCATGTTTTTAGTTCCCATTTATAGAACCATCCAGACTCATCTAAAACCTCCACCCCAACACGTATTAGTAGGTGGACTGTTATACTCTCTAGTGCAGGTTTCTGAAGCTGCCTTGTTATTCTAATTACAATCTCATCGAAATCCAAACTGCGACCGAAACCCACCAGGACTACCACATCCACCCCGGCCTGCATGAGGAGGTCCAGTCTGTACTTGTCGTCCTCCCTGGTGCCGATGGCCGCTCCGCACAGCAGCTGTTTGCGCGAGTCCTTGGAGGCCAGGGGATAATCTCTATTCTTCTTCAGGTCAGTCCTCGCAATGATGGCCACCAGCTCGTCACTGTCGTTCACTATGGGCAACTTACCTGAAAGAGAGCAGGTGGAGAGAGTCAGAATGCGTCTCAGCCCTGCTCGTCATACAGTGACGCGCCAAAGTGGCAAAATTTGACGCCGGGGGCGGCCTTTTGCGTAGTATCTTGACGCGGAAGGACTGCCCGTTACGTAGCGTCTTGTCATATCATATTTGCTGTGTAAAGATATAGTGGAGTAACGGCGTCCTGAGCAGAGAATGAAGTCACGCTCCCTCTGGGCGTGTTGTAATCCGAGCTTCTCTGTTTGTCTGTGCATGAGTGTTAGCGTGGCCGACTGAGATGCGGGTGCTCTAGTGCGACATCTAGTGGCTGAATATCGTATAGAGCTCCTTTAAAAAATGTGAAAATCTATCGCCGAATCTGTGGAGAAAGAAAGGAGAGCCAAAGTGCAACTGCAAAGACCAGATGTCAGGATGTGAGCAAACATGATTCAAAGTAGGTAAGGAGCGTGTTTCAGTTAGGGGAAGTATTAATGTGTGCCTACTCAACAGCAGGGTGACTGATTTACCTTTTTTGCTGCGTTGCAGTATATCATTGGCCTCTTTGAGTGTGACACCAGCGGGTGCAACAACTAAATCTTCTCTTTTTGTCATTGCCTGGATCCAACAAAGGTGAAATGGTTTCAAACAGTGAGCTTCTTCTCACCCTGAAAACAATCATCTCATACCACTCGGTTATTTTACAATAAAGATGCTGTAAAGCTTATGCCTCTCAAGCGTACGCACATACGCAAACGTTTACACACGTACACGCACAACTAATACACGGACGCGCACCTCCTCCAGGGGTCTGTCGTGGTCCTTCTCAGAGAGGAAGTCTATGTCTCGGGAGGTGATGATGCCGACCAGCTTGCTGCCCATCTTGCCGGTCTCCGTAACAGGGATCCCAGAGAAGCCGTGGCGCACCTTGGCTTCGAACACGTCCCCGACCGTGTGATGGGGGCTCATCACCACCGGGTCCGTAATGAAGCCCTGCTCGAATTTCTAGGAACAACGAGAACATCGCGAATGCAGTTTGGTTTAGGGGATTCGGTGTGAATGACATCTCAGTCAGTCAGTGAAAATGTCATTGCGGTTCGTTTTCCACGTGGTCCTAAAAGTTACGCGTTTTCCATTTGTAAGTTGTCGTTGTTGACATGTCCACCTTACCTTCACTCTGCGCACCTCGTTGGCCTGGAACTCAGCAGTGCAGTTATGGTGGATTATTCCGATGCCACCCATCAACTGAAATGCATTTAAACCGACCAATTAGAGTCAAGGAAATGAGACAAAGACAAAGACTTCAAACAAGATAAATGTGATTCAGTTATATCCACACTAAACAAGTATAGTAAGCATTCCCAGATTCTCAACCGAAATTCTAATGGCCACTCGTCAGAGTATATAATTACTAGACATAACAGTTCCGGAGAGTGTAGATCTGTGAGGTACACAATTCTATGGAGTAGAGTGATGTTTTCTCGTGAAACTATATTATATCGTGTAAGATAGGTTGCAGGACAATAGGTTGTATCGCGGTACTACTCACTGCCATGGCTATGGCCATGGATGACTCTGTGACTGTGTCCATGGGAGATGAAATGAGCGGTGTCTTCAGGGTTATCTTCCGCGTCAGTGCAGAGGTTAGATCCTGAGCGCGGGGGTGGATTTGGAAAAGAGAAACATGAGATTGTTGTGAAAGAAACAGTAGATTCCCTAACAAGATTAAAAAAAAAACTTAAAGATTCTTACTCTACCAGCACACCAAATTATCAAATCCCAACAAGCCCTAACCAATGACGATGATACACTTTACCACAAGTCACTTCCCTACAATACGGTACAGCACCATGTACCATACAGGACTACTGTATTTTGACGATTTATTGTTTGATATTATATTAATTATATTCTCTTTTTGCCCTCCAGTCAGACCACAAGGTCAGCTGGCTATAAGGGATACATATTTTGTGAATGTCACATGGGAGTTTGCGTTGTGTTTTGCCATGCAATGGGACATCTTAAAAGCCCGTCTGTTTACATTAGATACTGACTTGTTAAATTCACCTACAGAGTGTGAGGTGACGCAGGTGTGTGTCTGTTTACTGAGCACCTGCTATCCAGTAACAACCATGTGACCTCAGCGAGAACCTAATTTAATTTCCCTGCAGAGCTTACAAAGAGAAAAGCAAAATGAAAAAAACAACCCAGAGCTCAAGTCTCAAACACAGAAAGAGTTTGTTGACGATAAAGCAGATAAACCTCTTGATGAAAGGCGTCCAATATTTGTGTGGATTGTGTGTTGAGGAGAGCAAATAAGAGTTGGAAGACAAAACAGAAAAAACTAAGTCACACACACACACACACACACACACACACACACACACACACACACACACACACACACAGTGCATACGCACTCAAAAACACATAATGCCAAATTTAGAGCCCTGTGACATTCTTGGTGCAGATACTCACCACCTCATCAGAGGTAAAGTCTATGAAACCAGGGAGGATCAGGAAGTCACTGAGAAGAGGGAGGAAAGCAATATGGTGTGTACAGAGAACAGAATAGTTTACGGACTAAAAAAGCAGCAGTAGTAGTAGTAGAGGTGGTTGTAGTAGTATCTGTTGAAGTAGTAGTAGTAGCTGTTGAAGTAGTGGTAGTAGCAGCACTAGTAGTAGTAGTAGTAGTGGAAGTAAAAATCACAGCTTAAAGGTGCTATTTGTATTATGTTGAAATCAAATAAAAAATCAAATTACATTACATTAAATTACCACATCATATCCACTCATTGTCATTGTCAAGATGGCCCGTTAAAGGTACTTTAAAGGTGCCATCTGTAATATATTAAAATCAAATAAGAAGTTGAATTATCACATCGTATCATAAGATATAGTATAATGATGATCATCTGAAAGCTTCCCCTCTCTCTCTGTTTTGATTGTGCCTCAGTGGCGCTGTTTCCCTCTACTTCCTGGTCTTTGTTTTGCTTTGACGGCCCGTCAAACAGACCCTCCCATCAGGCTGCAAAAGCACGGAAACACCGTGCTTCTTGTTATCTTACCGATAGTACCTTTAAAGTTTGTTTGTTACAGTGTCCATGTCATGCGCGGTACACATATCCATTTCCTCCCAACAGCAGCTCTCTGACTTGGTCGACGGTGAGCGGAGATAATCTGCCGACCACTGAACTCTACCACATTTATCCGTTGCACTTAAGTAAAGCCTGCATTCAGTTTCCACTAAGGGAACTACCCAGACACCCAGTTATACACTGACACATGCACACATACACACACACACAGCCCTGGTTCACCTCCCTTTTTAATGGCATAGGCCCGTGTGACCACTCAAACATCACCCTGTAAAGTGGTATTACTAATAATAATCCTTCACATTAAGCCCAAGCAGATGTGTCACCACTGATATCAGTACCGACCACTTAATGGGAGGATAGAAAGACTGAATAATTCACCCATGTGCGCGCTTGCATGTGTGTCAGTGTTTCAGATTTACTGTGAACTGTATGTCAGCGTGTTTGCTTGTTCCGTCAGCGTGTCTTACTTGTATGTGAGTCCATCGCCTATGGCAAAGAGTTGTTGTGCTGTCAGCCCGTCTTCGGGGACATACCCTGTCCCACCACTGATCAAGTAGTCAGCCATGCTGCAATACAAACAAATACACACACACACACGCGCGCACACACACACAATGTATGATTTAGGCCAAACATTTTTTTATTAATTGCTCAATGCTAGGTTTGATTACTTAGCATGCGTACAAAGACAGCAGATGACATTTGCATTTCCACCAAAAGGCCTGCTGTATGGCACCATACTTCTGGATCTTGTAATCCGGTTTCTTTTAATTCATGCAAATATTGGCGCCAGAGGTGGAAAATTCTAACAAACAAGAACTCGGTCTTATCAATAGATATCCTTCCAGACGTGTGTATGCAGTAGGTAAGAGGATTTGGTTACATCATCCTGGCTGGTAGCGGATACCTGGGCTTTTAAAACACAACCAACGTCACTAGAGAGTGACAACATCTCAGTCGCTATGGGGGATGTTTGCCAACTTGGTGTTAGTCCTTACAAAAGGATCCCTTAATGGTTTTCTGTGTACCTGATTAAAGGAAGGAGAGGAAGGACTTGAGTGGAGTCAAGGTCAATTCTCTCAAAGCCTATGGAGTCTAGTCTAGAGTTCAGGTGAGATTAAGAGCATGAGACTGACCTCTCTGGCTCATATCCTGCCTGGATGCGTGTGGCGCTGTACCGCTGTGCCGCCGTCTCATGCCCATGGCCGTGGGGATTGGAGTGGCTGTAGGCTCCGTACGGGTGGGGTTGTTCCCCTTCCCGGCGCGGCCGTGCAGGTTCCATGTCCCCGACAATCCTCCGGTAGTCAATCTGGTAGTTGTCCCTCTCCCCGTCCCCAAACCGGTCATAACCATGACCCTCCATCTCTGGGAAATCCAGGGCTGTGGCCTCCACTGTCCCGTTTCAAACGCACACAAACACTTTAAGTACTTCTGACTTCTGACACAAACACGAACACGGTCAGGGAGAAGCGGCGGCTGGTGTCTCCGCTGACACACAGCGACAGCACACTTAAATTTCGTATCAATTACAATCACTCATAAACACCTGAACGCACTTCGAAAGCAACTCTCACACAAACACCTTTCACACACACCTGAAACGGCAGTAAGCAAGGTGCTTACTGATTCTGTCTCCAGCTCAACGATTGACCCAAGATGGCCAAAACACACGATTGCACGAACTCGGGTTTGCGCTCTCACAGATGTGTTGTGGTTAAACAGGTGAGAAATCTCTCAGTCCTCCAGCAATCCCTTCAAAAACAAAATTAAAAAAAGTCATGTGTCCTTAATGTGTCCTTGCCAAAAGGAGGTTTCTCTTGCAGTGTTTTCACCTGCTCTGAGGTCACATCCCTGGAGATGGAGGCCACTGGGGCCCTTGGCCAGGGGGACAGAGCAGGTTGGACGTTGGCTATCCTGAGGATGAAGTCCGATAATTTGGTTACTAACAGTAACCAACCAAATAACAGTTAGTTATCCCCCTGGATGTGTCCGGTCGCATGCAGGACATCAGCAGAAGACGGAGACGAGTCGGGG
>OMKK01082852.1:0-16265 GCA_900302305.1 Polymixia japonica | reverse complement strand
TTAAAATGAAGATAACACAGCATATAAAGTTGTATATATAGTTTTACTATATATAAAATAACTATTGTTTGTTGTTCAGAGTTTGTTGTTTGTTGTTCCCATCAGAGTTCACATATCTGCATAACAACAATATCGTTTACATCAATTGATTTACATCACTGACTTACATGAATTAGTTGACTGGTGATGTTTGGTCTTAATGCTCCTGTCCTTCACAGTCTTTGCAGAGAAAAGACATATCTATAATTTTCTGAACAATGTCACGTTTGTTTTTGAAGTCCGAGAATAGATGCTGTGATATTTTAATGAATGATTCTTTCATGTATTCTGTGAACCTGACTATCTCTTGATCTGACACTAAACTAGCAGCAGTAGTTGAGTTTGGAGACTTGATCCACTTCTAGAAAGTATATTTACTCTGCTCATCTTTGCGCAGCAGTTCCGAAATCGCTCTTTTTCGTTCATCTCCATCTTGGTAATTTTCAGCAAATGCTGTGTGTTTGTTCTGAAAATGTCTTTCAACATTACATTTTTTGTTGTTTGCCGATTTCTTGCCTCATATCAAGTATACAGGCAAGCTAGCATCGTTGGCAGTGAAAGCAAATGAATTCGTCCACGCAGAATTAAACTCTCTATTTTACTCTGAGACATTTCTTTTTTGGATTTATCCATGCTAGCTATCTCCATGGTTACCGGGGTCAGAGGTCAAGATGAGACACCTGCAGGCGGCGGGGCGAAAAGGAGAGGCGGCAGGGAGAGGCGGTGGGCTGTAGACGTTGTATAATGTGACGCATATTTTAGTTGATGAAATATTAAAACACTTTTTTTTTTCAGTGGCACAGTATCACCTCGATCTCCAAAATAAGAGGTGTTCTCTTTGAAAGAAAAAAAGAAAAGAAAAATAGCCGTTATTTATTTCCATATTATTATTTTTTCAAAGCTACAGTGAGCCACTAGAGAAGGGCTGAAGAGCCGCATGCGGCACCGGAGCCACAGGTTGCCGACCCCTGATCTATTGTGTTATTATAGTATAATATACATGAGGTGTGATGAATACATGGGTCTTTGCACAATTAAACAAAAAACAATATTTTCACCCTTGTTGCCACGCCTACGAGTTTAATACATCATGTTCAAAATCGGATGCTATCAGTTTGATGCTAACTGAGTGGACTTAGATGCCCCACAATACATTGCTAGTGCAAAACTTCCTGGTCCCACAGCCACCTGTGAAAATGTAAACAATGGTCAAGCCAGACATTAAACAACTGTAAATGCAAGTTGACAATGTTCAATTCATTAATACAACTTGAGATGTGTGACACTGTTTGAGTATACTTCAGTCTTAAATGTCCATTGGTAATGGTATACTTAATCGTTACTTGAGTACACAGTATGCAGTACATACACACTGAGTATGTAGTAAGCATGTTACAATGTTTCTCAATTTCCTGAAACATTGTCATGCTCAAAAGTACAAACCCCACAATTGTATACTGTTAACAGTGAATGTTTGTAGCATAACACTATATTTCACGTACAAAGGAATCTAAATCAATCAAAATGCTTAACTCAAAAGTAAATAAATGCATCAATGACTCTATCATTGTCACCAGAATGAAAGTTCCCTTTATTATTGCCTAGACCAAGACAGGCAAAATGCTAACTATTAACATCAATATAACAGTCAGTGTACTGAAAGTGTGTTCTATGACCTCACACAGGGATGTAGTGTTCTATGACCTCACACAGGGATGTAGTGTTCTATGACCTCACACAGGGATGTAGTGTTCTATGACCTCACACAGGGATGTAGTGTTCTATGACCTCACACAGGGATGTAGTGTTCTATGACCTCACACAGGGATGTAGTGTTCTATGACCTCACACAGGGATGTAGTGTTCTAAGACCTCACACAGGGATGTAGTGTTGTGGAGGATAAACCCATCTACACTCCGTTTAACCACCTTTTTATTTGCAGAACAGAGTTTACCCACCATTTTTTATGCTGATATACATCTTCATTGAATAAATTCATAGTATTCATCAATGTAATCAGTATCAAACTGATTTAAGTTATTGGAAATATTATATTTTATGGGGAAAAGGCATAAATGCCTAGAAATAATGTTTTATTTTTCTGGAAATATAATTGATTATTGTCTGTATTGGTGGTTGGTTGCCTTATGGAGATTACCAACTGAAGGTTATAGTTTACATACCTTCCTAGCTACCACTTCCTCTCTGACCTCATATCATATCAAGCCTACTATGATACTGTCAATTTACTGAAAGTTTACTATGTTGCCGACTGCATAGTCTTGCTGTCATAGATTATGCCACAACCACTATAAATTCAACAGAAATATTTATTCATAGTTTCATAAGTATGTACTTTTACAGTACAGTAACACAAAATACAAAAATACAAGTTTGTACAATACAGTACAGATAAATACAGAAACACAGCATTTCTGTAAATACTACCAAGCCACATCAAACAGATCAAACAACTGTAAAGTACTGTAAATAAAGACTGAATATGTAAATTCACTCCATCATCTCACTGGCCATGCAGTCTCTCCTCTCTATCCACCTCACCAATATTGTCAAGTTATTTTACACTACAATACCAGATCACTGGAATTCATATAATATGTGTTAGTTTATTTACTGTTGACTGTAGTATTTTGCAAGTAAATATTTGCACAATTAACATGTATAAATGCATTTGAGAGTGATAGCATTCAACAGAAAAGCAATCTAATCCATTTTGATCAGCAATACTTAATGGATTATTGGATCAATTGTATTTACAGTTTTGCATACATGTGCTGCGTGAAAGTAATGAGTAATTATGTAAGTGCGGTGAACAAGAGAGTTCATGGCGTGGTGTATTATACACTGTGAGGAGATGCAACCTGTCCTGATGGTGTGTTCAGAAACGCCCCTTTTCATTCATCAAGCCAATGGGATCGAGCCTTTCAACACGCGTTTCTACGACACAAGCAGAAACCTGAAACTTGGCTTCGGTTTCCTCCGTCACGTTTTGACAGAAACAGTCAGACATAATGTCTATTCGAATATTGGAAATAATATTTTTCTTCTATTTTGCATCTCATATTCCCATTACACTATTTATTGACTTACAAGCCCTGCTACCTGGCAGTGTGTATCCCCCCGTGGTGAGTGTGAATGAATTTAAGACTACAATTTAAGACTACAATTTAAGACTTGTGATGGGTATGAGTGATCAATGACTGATATGTGGACGTCTGTGCACACATCGACATTTTGTTTCAACAGCTCAAAGATCTTCTGAAGTGGTACGCAGAGGAGTTCAAAGATCCGATGGTGTTGGATCCGCCTGTCTGGTTCAAGTCATTTATTTTCTGCGAGGCTTTGGTTCAATTACCTTTCTTTCCTGTTGCTGCATATGCTTTCCTAAAAGGTCAGTTAACACAAAAACAACAAATCTATTGTTTTTTACTTGCAGACTCTTAGACAAAGCAACTTCGTCGAAACATGTCAGGTAGGAATGAATGGAAGTGTCTGATATAAAAGAACAACAGTGAGCTAAGTAAACTCATAGACACTATGAACCTCATAGTATTAGACTCTTAGACAGTTTTGTACAAAAGCTCAAATCTGACCTCTGGTGGACTTCCTTGTTTAAAACTGTCCAGTTGACTAGCCCATGTGCTTTTCTGGTGTCTGTAAGATCTTCTGATAATAAAGTGCCATTTTTCACTTCTAGGTGGATGTAAATGGATAAGGACTCCTGCCATTGTATATTCCACACATGTGGCCACCACCCTGGCCCCTATTCTGGCCCATATCCTCTTCTATCAGTTCCCCATGAAACCATATCCGGGCCCCCAAACCTTGAAGGAACGCTTTATGCTGGTTTCCATATATGCCCCGTATCTGCTGGTCCCACTAACACTGCTTTTCACCATGCTCTTTGCCTCCACATACAACTCAAACGTCAAGGTTGGAAATGGCTCCGCTGAAGCAAAGAAGAAAAACTAACATGTTACAGGAGGAGATAAACCTACTTTACTCGATGACAGCTGTCAGTCAACATGGTGAAGTCACTGATTTTTGAAGACTGTTGAATGTAACATTTTTCTCTGTTCTCCAGTATAAAACAAGTCATCTCTTGGATCACTGTACATAATCCCAATCGATTATCTTGACATTATCATTTATGGACTGGACTTAAAAATACAATAAAATGTTATGTTAACTATGACAAGTCTGAACAGGCAACAGAAATGATTCCGTACAGTTTAGATTGTAACTAGCTTGGTTTGATGTTTAGATTGCAAGAGCGTGAGAATGTTTTTCTACACCTTTCAATACAATAAAAGTCTTCATTGTTAGCAATGTGTCCTTGTGCATATTCAATGAAAATGTCATACTACTGAAGAGGTAAACATAAGAAGGAAACATCAACTTGAAGCTGCAGTCCCAGATACCTAATCATGTTTACCAAAGAGACTAGATGACAACAACCCTTTTTATAAATAAACAAAAAGACCAAGACAGTTGACACTGACCACCTTGAAGTAAAGCTGAACATTGATAAACATCCTCTGTTTTTATTTCAGTGGAAGTACAGCAGCAGTTTGGGCAACTTTCCACACGTTTTCAGTTTATAAATATAATTGGTGAAAAACATTGGTTTACAATATGATCACTAGTCCAATTTTATTCTCCCACCACAGAAGTTAAAGGAAAAAAACCCAAACATAAAACAATGTACACAAGATAGCAACATTATCAGCAGCTAAAATTAAATTAACTAGACAAGTAGACTTTAGGCAACTAAAGCTAGATAATTGAAATAATGATCAAACATCAATGATGTGGTATTTAATTAATCCCCACTTGGAACATTCTCTCTCGTTTCCCCCATAAAGGGAAGTCAGAAAAACCACTGGGCCACTCAAGAACTCATCAGCAGGAACATATCTGTTTGTAATGACCGTCCTTTGTAGATTACCTGCACATTTCTGTGGTAGTCCCCTTTTGACAAATTGTCTATCAAAGTGATTCATATGTGCTTACATTCATTTAAACCTATGATGGGAATAGACAGGTGGTAAGAGTGTTGTACTACGTAAGAGATGTGATGTTGCAGAATAATAGCCTGGAGTCTTTTGTTGCAAAAGTAAGACAAACTGTACAAAAAAAGAAAGAACATCCTGGCTCCGTTTGGAGCGTACACCCTTTTGGTCTCACTAATTGGTTTCCTGGGTAAAATAAAACACTCACCAAACAGAAAACATAGGCAGAACTCACTCAAGTGTCGGTCCAGTCTAAAGGCTAGTAAATACAGTATCCATGAAGTCTTTCTTCTGCAACATCCAGCCATGGACTGACAGCACTTTGTGTCTAATAAGGTCCAGCTAACGAGCTCAATTAGCTCCAAATGCCTGTGGGGCTCCAAGAAGGCACCGGATGGAGCCAAGAAGTGAGTATATAGCAGTACTCCACCCTTTAACCCTTACAAACTGTACTTTTCAAAAAGAAAAACCATAATAAAAATCAGGGTCTCTACAAGGGTGTTTTATGTCCATATGTCCATCATGGTTCGACCCGTCGTGGCATTTACTTTCTGGTTTTGGTTTTTGGTTTTATTTTCGTGTTTGTGACCTGCGTGGCTTTGTGTTCATTTCTGGTTATTCGGTGTTTCCCCATGTTCCTGCTGCCTCCTGTTGTCTTGTCCTGGTTGTTCCTTGTTTTGATGTTGTCTGTTGGGTTTTCTAGATGTTGTGAGTCTTTGTTCCCTGTTCTGTTTCTTTTAGTTCTACCTATTCTCCCTGTCCAGTCTGAGTCCTCCCAGGTGTTTGTCATTGTAATCACCTGCTGTATATCAGCCTTGTCTCCCCAGTTAGTTGTTGTCGGTGCATTGTCAGGTATGTTGGGTTATTGGCTGTTTGTGCTAGCTTATGTTGGGTATTCCTAGTCATTGTCAGTTCTATGTGGGTTTTTGGAGTTCCCTGTTGTTTGTCATTGTTGGAAATAAACTCCCTTTCGGGCTTTGTGAACATTAATCGCTGTCTGGAGTCTGCATTTGGGTCCTTACCTGTCCTGACCATAACAATAAACACTGTGTGCTGCTGTGATCTGCCCTACTTGTCTGAAGCTTTGATAAGACATTCAATATCTGTTGTACACTCTAGTCAGTCCTATTTATTGCAATCATTTATGGCATTTATATTTAAAAAACGAATACAAACAGGGGAACCACTTCTAATGTAAAAACAAAAAAAACAACACTATTCAATCGAACAGGGGCCATTGAATGGTCTTCTCCTCTTCCACCCCCAAACTGTTATCTTAAATAGTATATGTTTTACACAATACGTAGTTCCTTCTCCTTCACCCTCTTCTTGGTTGTGTTATGTAAGGTCTTATATTCCTGTGCAGCCGTAAGGTGTAAGGGTAACATATAATTTGCCTTGGGTTCATGTGTCATTTGTTACACATCATGTGATCACTGCTTGAAATAGGCTGTTATCTATTCTTGCTCTATATTATTATGCACATGTGGCAATTATCTATGTAGTGTTGCTGATGTCATGGCAAATGCTATTATTGCACTGCAGTTGCAAGCTTCCTGATCAGTCAGAGGTGACTCTGATCAAAACTAGTCCTTACAATTTTCAGCAGTTGGTAACTGAGGCATTCTTTGAATGAGAATACATGTTTATGGAATAACTAATTAATTGAAGCTTTATTTGTACCACACTGGCAGAATTTAAAAAGTATGTTTTGGATTACATGTTTTTGTTGTGGCTACCTGCACTCTTTAAGAGAAAATATGACAATTTAATTATTTGTGTTTTTCCTAAGGATTATAAACCTAGTCTGTATGTATCATGGCTGTTTATTTGTACAAAGTCTAACAATTAGAGGGTTCACAGAGTGAGTTTTCCCTTTATAAAATGTTCAAATGTCAGTAGATCACACTCGCATGCAAACATAAACGGTGAATCCAAATGTCTACCCTCTGGAGTTACAGACTGAGCCCTCAGTTGTAAGTCGTAAGTACTGTGACGTATTTGTTGTCATCACCTTAAGTCTGTGAGGGTGCGAGACTGCAAAAACTAAAACATCATGTCTGTATTGCAATGATTTGTGGGTAATTAAATCTGCTCAAGTCTGCACCCAAGCGGACTCTGGAAGTCTGCAGAAAGTCTGTTTGAGGCCCCTTGTGGACTAGATGAATTGTGGGTTTGGGACCTGTGAACACGCTTGCAAAATCCACAAGTCTGCAAGTATGGAAGGCCATTTTAGCAAATGTCTTAGAAATGTTGTATTTACACAACATTAAAATGCATGTTATCGTGCTATCACATAATATTTGTACTCGTTAACACAACGCGTTAATGTATATTTTCTGGTTGTGGCCAATGAGGGACCTTGAATCAAGGCAGTCAGACATATTCATGAGGAGGGTTGCATCAGTCGAACAATGCAAGGGAGCACGTTGTGCATGAACTACTGATGTGGGGGTCTACACTCGTTACAGGCGCCCTGCAGGTACCTAGGTACACCGTAAAGGAAATGATGTGTATGAAACATAAGACAGTTGTGGATTAGAAGAAGCTCGTTGAAACTTTCAGCAGGGGATGGTGAGGTTTCAGAAGCACAAAAAGCTAAATATTTTTGCCAGATCAGATGGTATGTCTAATATTATAATTGTTAACAGTAATTAAACATCATACAAACATGTTATACTAACCTATCATCAAAATACATTGAAAGTAGCATAGTAGTAGCCTATGCCTGTTATGATGGAGATGGTAGGCCAATGCCACTGGACCACATTTAAACCATATTTGGAGAAATAGCTCATGATGCTGATGTGATGTGATGTCTCAAGAATGAATTGAAGATATGTGAGTGGTGTATGCCGTGAGCCTGTAGTGTTCATATCAGTTTCTGTGGCCTTTGAGTCTGTGGTGCGTCTGACAACCCATGAGCTGGGGACACTGTATCGTCCAGGTATCCAGTTCCTTCTCCTATAGGTCTTACGCTAGGTACTGAACAGCCCTAGAGTGGATGGAGAACTGGGGACAAACCAGCATTGGAAACCCTGACAGAGTGGGTTTGTGTTATATATCAAGTGTGTAATGTTTGTTGTGCAATAGCCCACACCTTCTCATAGAGAAAGCATCTGTAGAGAACCAGTGTATACATTGAGCTGACAGTATTTCAGACAAAATCTCTCCATAACATTGTTGAGAAGAGTGCTGCTCTGCCTGTCATGATTTACTTAACCTGTAACATCTCTATAAGCCCCAGGAAATATTGGACAATAGAATCTATTTAAAAAACAACAACTTTCTTTTCCTCTGAAGAAATATTGTGATGCATATGTAGCCCACTGCTAACTACATACCAAAACATTACAGGATCATCAATATAAAGTGGAATCCATGTTAAAGATCAGGCATACCGCATTTTACGGCCCTTTTCCAGTGCATAGTACCGGCTCAACTCAACTCCACTTGACTCGCCTTTTTTGGTTTTCCACTGGGCATAGTACCTTTCCTGTTTTATTTATTGTAACTTGATTTGTGTATGTATTGTAACTGTATTGTTTTATATTGAACTTTTTTTTTTAAAGGGACCCCAGGAAGACTAGCCTGGCGTTTGTGCGTCGGCTAATGGGGATCTTCAATAAACATAAACATAAACATAAACCTGGATAATACCTGGTACCATTTTTGGTGTCACCTCCATCGAGGTTCCAAGCAAGAAGAGGCGATATCAAAACGTGACATGAAAACTACTGACTGGTCAGAGAGAATCTCACTAGAATCGCTAACGCTTAAGGCTTAACATTGGCTAACCACTCATTCAATCCAGTAATGTAATAACTAATAATAACTACACTTGAAGCATATATGAACGTAGCCTATATAACTTACATTCAACTGTCATGGTCTTGTGGTTGTTTACATTTTGTAATTTGTGTTCCTTGCAGATCAACATTCGCCAGGTCAGCCTTGAACTGGCTAAAGGTTTTGCTTGTGTTTATCGTCAACTTCGGTTCTGTAATTATCAGTCGCTATGGCTATTTATTTTACATATTCACAATCTAACACTAGTGGTCCATGTATGTTTTGATCGTTTGTTTATTTTTATTAAATCCAAAGTGGCAGAAACGAGAAAACGACTCGTATTTTCACTCGTAGTGTTTTTAATTCATGGATGAGGTCTTCATTTATTTTATTTTATTTTAAGAGTTCAAGGTTGAGAATAGGTAAAATGAGTTTAAAATGTGATTGTTTTGTTATTGTATTCAGAGAGGGACAGTGGAGATGAAATTGAGGTGGCAGCTGAGGTCGAGGTAGAAGAGATAGAGGAGATAGAAGACCCTGTAGAGGATCAGGAGGAGATGAAAATAACAGGGAAGAAAGAGATTAAGTGGCGTTATAGGCCATTCACTACAATTATTGATACTTCCTTTGAGAATCCTCTGATTTACGAGGAACATCCCATGAGCCCCTATGAATACGTCAAACATACCACATGAGATCTTCGATTTGATGACAGACAACACCAACATTTATGCCATGCAAAGTGGTACACTAGGTTTCAAACCAGCTACTTCAGGAGAAATCAGAACCCTTGTTGGTCTCCATCTTGCTATGGGAGTGATGAAAATGCCAAGAGTCTCCATGTACTGGGAAGCTGGGATGGACTTTGGTATTTTTCGAAACACCATGTCCCGTGACCGATTCTTCCAGCTCCGGTCACGTTTGCACTTGGTCAACAATTTGGAGAAGCCAGCAGAAAACAATGATGTGTTTTTCAAGGTACGTCCGCTCTATGATGCCATACGCAGAAGGTGCTTGGAGCTTCCGCTAGAGGAAAACCTTTGTGTAGATGAACAAATGGTGCTATTTCGTGGATCTCTGTCTGTCAAGCAATATGTCAAAGGAAAGCCACACCCTTGGGGAGTGAAAATATACTTCCTGTATGGCAAAAGTGGCATGGCCTATGACTTCCTGATGCACCAATGTGCTACAATGGAGATATCAGAACATTGCGAGAATCAGCTGGGATTTGGAGCTGCAGTTGTGTACCATCTCATCCAGCGTATCACCAACGCCAACCACAAGCTGTACTTCGATAATTTTTTCACGTCGTACAATCTTCTGGAGGTGCTGGCTGAGAGGAAAATTCATGCTGCTGGGACAGCAAGGGTCTGCCACTTTGCCAAGCCTCCCCTACAGTCCGACAAAGAGATTTTTGAAGGTGTCCCGTCCAGAGGTGGTCAAGCTATACAATGAAGCAATGGGCGGTGTTGACCTGCTCGATCAACTTGTCAGTCTGTACCGTACTGACATTCGATCGAAAAAATGGACCCTGAGAATGATCACACATGCTTTTGACCTGGCTGTGGTCAACAGTTGGCTGGAGTACAGGCTCGATGCCAAGAATGCCAAAATCCAGTCAAAAGACATCCTGGATCTCCTCCATTTTAAGATGAAGGTGGCCCAGTGTCTGGTGAGAGTCGATAAACCAGTGGCAGGAAAACGGGGAAGACCCAGCATGTCTCCAGAACCACAGCGTGTCCATCACAGACCACAAATTCAGGATGTAAGGCCCCTACCTGAAGTGCAGTTTGACATGGTGGACCACATGCCAAATTATGATGATAAGAGAGAGGCCACCAGATGCAAGAAGCCAAACTGTACAGGAAAAACACATGTATTCTGTGACAAATGCAACATCCACCTGTGCTTTGTGCCACACCGAATCTGCTTCAAGGCCGCTCATCGAAAATGAGTTTCTTTCTTTCTTTCTTTCATTAACATGTGATCAATTGTTACATGTAGCCTACATGTGTGGCTGAAAGATCAGAACTGTCCAATTATCAATCATTTGTTAGCCTACTGTATTTTCTCTGTTCAATTATCAATCAATTGTTAGCCTACTGTATTTTCTCTGTTCAATTATCAATCAATTCTTAGCCTACGGTATTTTAAAAGTATGTTTAGGTCATGTGTGATTATTTGTTACATGGCTACTATGTTAAAAACATAGCTTTTATTTGTAAAGTTTTAATGACATTTTATGATACTTTAGTCGTGGCATCCATTGTAATGGACATGAAAAAATACTAATAAAAAAATGACTTTTTCCTTGCATTTCTATACTGGAGAGGAGTAAAAATCAGCTGGATACATTTTTTTTTGCTCAGCAGAAAAAACTCGGGTCTGAAAGGGTTAAGGAGATGCAGAAAGAGTCTAATTCTCCTCGTCTTGTTTATAGGTACAAAACCAAAATAGACAGTGTCACAAACAAGAAAGGTGTCAACCACCTCAACACACCCACAACAACCCATTTTACCTGCTTTGTCTTTCTCTAGTATATGCGTCGCTGTGACGACCAGCTGGTACTATCTGCTCACTACAACTGAAACGTAACCATAGAAACTCTCTACAACTGAAACGTAACCATAGAAACTCTCTACAACTGAAACGTAACCATAGAAACTCGCTACAACTGAAACTAGAGTGACCAGACGTCCTCTTTTTCCCGGACATGTCCTCTTTTTGAGACCCAAAAAATGTGTCCGGGGGGAATTTCAAAATCGTCCGGGATTTTGTTCCTCTACCTTAAGTCTTAAGGTAAGCCATAGCTTAGCCTAATATTTTGGTTTGTGTGCTCATACAAACTATTTGGCTGGGAACAGCAACAGCAAAAATCTCTCTGCCTCAGGCCTCCTTTCTAACACCCCTACGACCTGTTGTCTGTGACAGGTATTTGCGTGATAACACGCCAAAATGAGATGCCTTAAGGTGTAGAAAATCAAATCCTGTCATGACAGTGATCTTCAGGGCTGAAATCAGGTACGATCAAATGAACCACACACTCATTCCCGTCCCAATTCGGCCCCTAGACACTCGGCCTTCTCACTAACACTGAGCCGTCGCCATGTTTGAGGGCATCATGATACCGAGTGAGCCCTCCGATGCTCCCTTGAAATAAAGTGCTGGCTTAAAAAGCAGTGCTAACCCAGCAGGCATTGCGATACCAAAACATTTCTGCATGGAGAGCATGGCGGAGGAGTCAACATCCCACATATGTAAATTTAAGGGAAATATGCTGGTCAAAACGTGATATTGTTTCACACTTGTAAATATACTTGCATCTTCAAGGCCAAATGTAGTGAATTTGTAAGGCATTTTGAAATGAAAATACATAAACTACTACATTTACTTATTTTATATTCTTATAAATAAATAGATATACAAGACAGAGCCACAGATATAACTGTTACACAGGGGAAACCGGGGCTGGTTGGCACACTTTTGAACTCTTATATATTTTTAGCAATGATATCATGCAAAGTTGCAGTATTTGATATGAAATTAAAGACTAACATCTCAGGTAGAAACAAAAGTTTTAGACTTCGAGATCACTGTTGTGACTGTCAGGGAGGATTCATAACTGAACAGTAAGTCAAGGCATAAATGTGTAGTTTGTTTGCTGCAGTTACATCATTGGAGCCTTTTGTTTTCTCAAGATAACATGATAAATTAACCCGTTATCACAAGAATATGAGTGTTGTTATCTCGAGATAACGAAATAATTATTTGTGATGTCGACATAACGGCATTAAAACAATTATTGCAAGCACGGCCGTCCTCGGCTTCCGTAAAACGACATCTCTTCACCACTTGTGTTGTAGTCCATAGGTTCACTCTCACAGTGTTCAGCCACCAGAGGGTGTAAAATCAGAACAACCGATGCAGAATAAGCCCAAGTTGTCCAATACCTCTCTGGAACCCCCTCACACCATATACACAATTTTCCTAATTTTCCTATTTGCAAGAGAAAAAAAACTCTTTCTTGATGGACAGTTCAGTATTGATTATTGTATTTGGAATAAGGCGATTTGTTTGTTTGTTTGTTTGTTTGTTAGTTACAAAAAGAACACCACGCGCACAAATGCTACGGGCTACTTTTTAAAAAAGAATTTGCGCCACTACTGGAATTCTGTTTGAACACAGTGATAATCTCAATTCTGAATTTCAACAATTTACAATTTTGCGTACAGTCAGACAAGGTGATTTCAAACTTAAAGTACTAACTTATGCAGCGGAACGTAACAGTGTAGAGACCAAGACTCCGCGGAGGGATATTGCATAAAAGAGCAACATGGCACTTGTTTCCAGCATTGTTGACTGCGGTGTCTGACAGACAGGTCGTGTTTACACAGCATGACGAGGCTGGCTCACATACATGTATATATATAATACACTGCTACATTTTAGCAGTTCAACGCCGAAAGGATTTAATCGGAATTATTGACAGATTTCAACGGTAGCTGTCCTACGTCAGATTTTGACGACGAAGAAATTGCTGAACAACAAAGTGTTGTTATCTCACATCGGATGAAATTAATGTTCATCGAAGCAAAACGTCCAGTTTTTCCGAAGCGGATAAAACGTCAAAACGTCACGTCAGAGAGGACAGATTCAGAAGAATGTCTGCCTTGTGACAGTCATTTGTTTGTGTTACTGGTCAGATTTTATAAAGCTAACGTTATATGTTTGCTAGCTAACTAATGTTGGCTAGTTGTCCTGTTGGCTACTGCTGTTGTGTTTTAGGTAAAGAACGTGCTAAAATATTCAGTTGACAAGTAATGTCAGAGAAGCTATTTGCAACATTTCATCAGTGCTAGCATGTTGAGGCTAGCATGTTGATGTTAGCATATTGATGCTAGCATGTTAGCATGTTGATGCTCGGTGCAGCAGCAGCAGCATTATGTCACTCTCAGGCTAACGTCAGATAGCTGTGGTTGTCTGGCAGGTGTTTTGCAGCTTTTGCAGGGGCCCACGTCCACAGCCTTGACATCATGTAGACTGTCACGCTAAACAGTTTAATTCATTGTTTAAAAATACACAGATTTAAAGATCATCTTCCAGTGCAATGCAGAGCTAGATTGCTGGCTAACCGACTGGGTCAAAGAATGACAGCTGGCACTACAGGGACTGATATTGTGTACCTTAGGATTGTGGCTATCCATGCATAAAAGCCATCTGCTATGTATAACCGTGGAGATAAAACTATTCACATCTTTAGCGACTGACTGCTTACTGGCAGAGTATCCGAAGCTTTTATGGACGCTTACAATCAAGTCCTGGATGCGTCTGTTATTCAAGCAATAAAGCATATCAGAAAAAGAGTCGATGAAAAGCACTAAGCCAGTCGGCCTATCGTGAAATAAACTGGAGGTGCACATCATCACCCTGAATGTGCTCCGAGTGAACACTTTGCACCAGGATTATTATTCTCCACAAAGTTGAAGAAGACAACGCTTACTCAATGCGCACCCACTGAAACCATTAGGAAGAACCTCGCATCCATCGGACAGCCCCTTTACAATGGAGACAGTGGGAGACTTCGAGTACAGCAGAAAGGACCTAGTTGGGCACGGAGCGTTCGCAGTGGTGTTCAAAGGGAGGCACAGGAAGGTAAATAGCTTGACTGCATTACCCCCCCTCCATCCATCACGCTTTCTTTTTTTTCCTGGGGAAAATGGGGGCAAGTGACGCTTCATTTGATAATCTGGGTCAGTGGCAATGCAGTGAACACTGGTGCTGCAACATTTTTTTTTTATGTATAACTCACCTGAAACTGCAAAAAGAAAGAGTTTCAGGGGAAAATCATATATTTTTTTAGACACCATTGTATGTTAAACGATTCAGTTAATGCCAGTGAAAATGTATTTTATTGTTAATTCATCAGCCTCGTATTGTTTTGTTTTTGAGCTGTTTTTATTTGTATAGTGCGCAGAGGGTAGAGCCATTCATTCATGAAACGGATGACTCAAGCAGCGATGAATTGCTTGCTGACGTAGTGAAGCTGGATGGAGGACAGGGTGCAGTGTTTTTCCTCTACCTTTTTAAGGATATGAGACATTCTTATGTAAGAGCTGTGCAAGGTCCATTCATATTCAGCTCCCAGCTCCCACCATCCCATGTTGTTAATATGAGGAAAGCGATTGAGACCGTTTTTGCGTTTGATCGTAGTATGGCTTTCTATGCCACACATAAGATGACTATCTAGAAAACGGTCATATAATCAAGGCACAGGACGTGAATGGTTTGTGTGTTAAGTGAGTGAGGTGATCACATGGCACCCCATTATGGGACGTTACTGAATTCCTTGAATGAAAGCCACAAATGACCATCCACACACCTTTTAGTAGCGAAGGAATATTTTGCTTTGCGTTGTTCTTACTGGAAGCATTGCATTGTGTGAGCACATCCTTTCACTAGTCACATGCCTGCTGATTTGTTAAAATGGACCTAACATGTGATTGGTATATTTATAACCCTTAGCATCTGAATGTCATCTATGCTATTTATAGGATTATTTTCCACATATGAGGTGCAGGGTGGGACAGGGCAGGACAGAGGTTACTGTCACCTGCATGCAACAGGGCTGATCGATTGCTTCATCCCTTAAGTGGTGTTAGATGTTGCCTGAGGGCCTCCTATACTGTAGAACTAGTGTTAGCTTATTAACTAAGTCACATAGGCTCATCAGCGATAAGCCCAAGACAAAATAGAACAGAATTGTAATTGCAATTGCCTGCTTGAACTTCAATGTGGAGATTAGAGAAGCCTTGATCTTAGGTCATTTTAGAATGTCCTTGACAAAATGGAATAGGATTTTCTGTTAATTGTTGCCTGTTCATTATGATATATTCATTTAACTAATTGAATAACATTTTAGTAATTGTGGTCAACATTTACATCTTTAAGACTGGTTTTTCATCTAAGGAACCTGAAACTGATATGTTTCTACTCCTCGGATAAAATTCCTTTCCAGCCTAATTGTGCTGATCTGCTTGTTTGTCAGGACGACCTCAGCTAACACGTTGACCCTTTGTTGCTGACACTAATCTCTGTGGTGCTCACACCACCATAATCGCGTGTGATTCACAATGAAATCATGTGTTATTCTGAAAAGATGTCGTTCCATCTTTACTAGTAGTCTTCCACCTGAGAGTGCTTACTCTGCACTTCTTAACAGTCCATTAGGGAGCACACCACCAACCTATTAGTTTGGTTTGATTGAAAGTACTCCCCCCAACCCCCCTGTAATGGTGAGGTCACCATTACATTATAGGCCGGCAAGGTCACATTTTCGTAGGGGTATACTGTGTGGCACAGCTTCAGTCACACTTGGCTGGGTAATGAGCTGAGGATGGATACAG
>OMKK01082851.1:0-12597 GCA_900302305.1 Polymixia japonica | reverse complement strand
CCGGAGACATACACACACACACACACACACACACACACACACACACACAAACACACACACACACACAGCGACATTGTAATCTGCTTTGTTGTTTTCTTGGCAGACTACATTTCTTGTTTTTCTCTTCCTTTGGGTGATCCCATGGGTGAAATGAGCTGGCAGTCCTTACGGCCACACGGGTAATTGTTTATTGTCAAGGTCCACGTATTCCCTGTTACACCTCTGTGGGAATGTGGGTTCTCTCCTCCTTTGCCTGGAGGGAAACCAGAGGTAACAAACACACGCGCGCACGCACAAACACACACACACACACACACACACACAGACATATATATACACACACGCACACAAAGAGAAACAGAGGCAGAGGCAGGTCGACAGAGGGGAGGGAGTGAGAGACTGAGAAGAGTTGAAGACAAAACAGACAGAGACTGAGGAAGGGACAGACAGACAGACAGACAGACAGTCTTTCTAATAAGGAGATTAAGCTACAGTTTGTACCTGTCTCTCATTCTGTCTGTCTCTTCCTTTACATTCACTCATGTAACTGCAATAAGTATCATCCATTTGATTTGTCATTTTACTTTGAAAATAAGTTTCTCTGCAAAACATGACTTTTATCCTCTCCTACAATGAGCACTCAAAAAAAAGAAAAAAAGAAAGTCAAATAAAAAAAGTGCCAGTGGTTAATAAAGAACAACATGTCTGTTTACAATGGTGAAGGAATATTTTGATAATCGTTGTAAATTGTTGGTTATGATAAATAAATAAATCGACTGCATTTATATAGCACTTTTCCAGTCTTACCAACCACTCAAAGCGCTTTACAATACTTGCCTCACATTCATCCATTCACACACTGACGGCGGAGGCTGCCATGCAAGGTGCCGACCTGCTTATCAGGAGCTGTTAGGGGTTCAGTGTCTTGCTCAAGGACACTTCGACATCCTCTTTGGAGGAGCCGGGGATCGAACCAGCAACCTTCCGACTACTAGACGACCCGCTCTACCTCCTGAGCCACGCCGCCGCCCCTTATGGTCTAAGATTAATTAATTTCTACAATAGTCATTCATTCTCTGTCATCTAAGTGTCATTGAGACTTCAGACATTGAAACTCAAAAAGAATTTCACAAACCTTGGATAGTTGATATTAAAAGGAGGATAGAATCTGCCATAGAATTACAATGATCATTTTTATATTCAACACACTTCTTTCTGGTGTTTGCCTGGATTTCCAACACCCAATGCATAGACTTTATACATACCTATTTATTGTTTGCCTTGCGCAATTGTTGACTGCCACCAAATGGTAATGATAGTGAACTACATTGAGACCACATCTCTGAAAACGATGAAACCAATATCTTTGATGCTATTCGCAGTCGGTTTAGACTGGTATGTGTTTCTCGTCTTAAGAAATTACACTGAAGATTCCAGCTGTATGACCTTTGCATTTCACACTCACCACTATAATGTGTTGCTATGAAGTGCACTCTTCACTACGGCCCTTCTAGAACATTTGCACTATTTGATAGGTCTCTCTCAGTAAGGCCTATTTATAGGTATAATGTACCTCATAGCCTGTTTTGGATCAACTTCCTAAAGGTAATCGCAAGGGCAAGCAAGCTATCGTATATCAGATTATCAACATAAATACATGTCAACATACATAGACACACACACACACACACACACACACTTGCACTTACACACATGGACTGAGACGCGCACACGCACACAAACACACAGGAAAGGCATGCGTCAACTGTGAAAGCCACAGTACACAGTATACACCACACATACCCACACCACACACACACACACACACATACTCAGGTCACGCACAAACACACACACACAGTAAATATAGACACACACAAATACAAACTACATCCTCCAACTACTACTACTCAAACTATTACAATAGTAGACACTTTTGTATTGGGCTCCTCAGTGAGTGCACTCAAAGAATACCCCTAATTCAAGTCAACTTTATTTACAGTATATTGCCCTTAATCACAAAGGGCTTTACGAGCCCATGATCACAAAGAATGAAACGACACCCCCTGACATTAACCCTCCATCGCACAAGAAAAAACTTTCCAGAACAAACCTTAATTAGGAACAAATCTTGGGAAAGCATGCAATGGAGGGATCTCCTTCCAGGATGGTCAAGAATAAAACCTGAGAGACGTGAAACTGTTGACAGTCACTCCCTTTCTGACCGCTCCATCAACCAGCCAAGTGACCCACACAATATGCCAACTGTCCCACACAATATGCCAACTGTCCCAGACAATATGCCAACTGTCCCACACAATATGCCAACTGTAGTACATATCCAGTGGCCCCCAGGCTATTGTTGGCTTTCGGCATGACTTTGATTCTTCAAATGACAATGGCTGGGCGACAACAGCTTGTCAACCCTCTGACACACACGCACACGCACACGCACACGCACACGCACACGCACACACACACACACACACACACACACACAGGACAACAATTCCAGTGGGTTGTCCCATCCAGCTCAAATTTAGTTTTCCAAGGTTAGGAAACATGAATAAAAATAACAATACATTTTATTTGAAATGGCACCTTTCTGGAAACTCAAGGTCACCTTAGTCAAAATAAAATAAAAAATAAAATATACGCGATAAAAACATGATACATAGTTAAAATTATTTCCATAGAATATACAATTTACAACAAACAGCAGACAGCAGACAGACATAGACATTAGAGTTTGTGTGAGGGAAGGAAACAGGTTTTAGACTATGTGAGAGTGAACAGATGAGTTTTGAGTAGTTTTTTCAAAGATGTTAGTGACTCTGCATGGCGGATGTGAGTGGATGGAGAGTTCCAGAACCTGGGTGCTGTAGAGCTGAATGCTCAGAGGTCAGAGGTCGGAGGTCGGGTGGCGGGGGACAGACAGGAGGCCGGCTGAGGAGGAGTGGAGAGTGCGAGTTGGGGCGTAATCGTGAAGGAGGTCAGAGAGACAGGAGGGTGCGGAGGCCTCGTACGTGAGGAGGAGGATCTTGAAACCGTTGAACTGGCAGCGAACGTGGCCGAGTGAGGGCGGGGGCGTGATTCGGATCTTCTGCGGGTGAGGATTCGGGCGGGTCCTGAGCGGGTAATCCAGAGATATTTCGTAGGTGAAAAAAAAATGCAGTCCATGAAATGTTTTTTTTTTAATGTGGGGTTCAAAGGTTAGATTATTGTCCAGGATGATGCCGAGGCGTTTGACTCGTGTTGACAGGGAAGCCGTCAGCGGTTGTGAGGAAGCTGAGCGTTTCGGTCAGTATGAATTTTGAACCGATGAGCATAATTTCAGTTTTATTGCCGTTAAAACAGAAGACAGAAAAGGACAGATAAAAGTATCATATTAGTGTACGTGAATGTGCGCGTTTTTATGTGCCAGTACGTCTACCATCTGTTGATAAGTCACATCCCCCTTTGTTTTTTCTGTCATTGAGCTGCTTCTGAATCCTATAACTCGCTGTGAGATTGTCACGTTTTCCTCCATTTTCCGAGCTTCACTCATTATGTCTCCTAAATAAATGGAGTCTTTATAAAAACGAAAGACCTTCGGTGAACAGAGCACATCCAGTAGTTGTGATCTTGACCAAACCACACCGTTAAACCACAAACCACATCGGTGGCAAAGAACATATAATAGATATTAGGGTAGCAGTCGGTTCACTTACAATTCAATCTGCTCCAAAAGTGAATATTGCAACAATGAACATTAAAAATATCGAATCTTTCACTGTAAAAAAGAATGAAGGCAATGTAACTATTATGTGACGTGGAGTTTCAATTTACAGCTACAGTTGCATGAACTGACCACAGGACGCACCTTGCATGTTTTGTTTTTCATTGCCTGTATCGACGTGACTGTCTTCAGTCTGTCTGCTCTTTAAATTGCGTGAGGTTGAACTTAGGCAGGTAACACCTGTTATAACCCGTCCCTTGTCTTTTCATCTGTCTTCTTTAATCCGTCAGCTAAGCTGCTTCCCATGCTGATACATGCCGCACATAAACCACTGGCTGCCATCGAAGTGATACATGAAGGGGCTGAAAGCTGATAGGACAAAGCAATGACTTGAAACGATGTTTGTTCATTTATTTCCATTGTCTAAAGGTGCGTGATCGCTCAAGGTGTCATAACAAAACAGTATTTCTTCAGTAATAAATAACAATGAGCTACTACTCACCCTAGACTTTTCTTGAAGCCCTTTTAGTCAGAAAATGGCCATCAGACAGACTGACGTTTATACATGTCTATGCTTGTACTTAATTCCTGTGCATTATGACCACATTCAAATGTTTTAAGCCCTATTGATCTTAAGAGATTTTTTTCCTTTTTTCTGTAAGCAACCTCCTTGTCCCTTTCCTTCCCCCTGGTTCCTAAGCGTCACCCAGCGTGCTGCTCCTCGCGGGGTCTCACTGTCCACCACCGGCTGCATCAAACATCTTCTTGCGACCCTCCATGCCCGACATGGCCTCCACGTTCTTACGCCAGTCACCCACTTCAGAAGTGAGCACCTAGGATTCAGGCGTGAGACAAACCAAACAGGAGAAGACAAAAGACAAACAGTAAATACGGTGAGCTAGGACTATCGAATCCTGAAACTGTATACAACTTAGTCCATGGTGCAAAAAGTCTTCAAAATGCTAATTTATTTTTCTACATCCAAGGAAAGAATTTCAGCACCAAGCCTTATTAAATCGTTCGCGTTTTACACTAGTCTCCACTCATAGCGTGACGACTATGGATTTATAGTTGACTTTTTCGTAACCTAGTTTAGGCGAAACGGCAGCTTTTTTCTAAAATAACATTTTTCAGAAGAGAAGGAAAAGTAGATTAGCAGAAATGTGCACCCAAAATAAGATACAGTAGCAGGACGTCGGCCACCGGAAGAGAGAAGACGCGCACTCTTTAATATTCCCAGGCTGCTTTTTAATGCAGTGAAAATAGATGACTATTGTTTCAGCACACAATGCACATGTCAGGGCGAGGAGGAGCCCGACAGCCAGACTAGAGGACCGGAAGTCTTGATCTTGTACCTTGTCTTGTTTGACATCCTCCTTCTTCACGGATTTGAGGTTGGCTCTGAGGTCCATTGAGCCCTTGTGTTTGGACCCGAGGAGCGCTCTCATCATCTCGTCTGCTGACACCCTCACCTTCCTCAGGGCGGGCTTTTTGAACTTGCCTCCCAGGTCCTGTACCTTCAGTTTCAGCTCATGAATCTGATTTGACAGAATATGACTGAATATGAGAAAATATCTTCAAACACGAAAAAGGTACCTGTAACGAAATTCACGTTCGGTTCATTTTTTTTTGTTTTGAAGGTCTCTCTCAATGGTAGAAAAACAGGATTAGCAAAATTCGAATCTGTGATGTGATCAAGAGACGTTTCTGGAGATGGATAATAATGACAGTGTTTGGGAGACCACACTTGTGGATAAACTAGCACAGCTATGACACATGGCTGATGTTGGCGTAGAAGTTCAAACAAACATTCACAAAGTCACAAAAGTTCACAAAGTCTTTAATCTCTGGTTCACAGGGTTGTTTATGATCAAAATACTAACTGAACGGTGAAGATCTTCGGAATATAACAAGTTTGATCTATGTCGAGAACATCTCGTTCGGAGGAACTTACATCTTTGTTGTGTTTGTTCACTTTGGATTCACAGTCATATCTCTCTTCATCCACAACGTCAATTTTTGAATGAAGCTGCTTGCATAGATTCTGAGGAGAAATAAAGATTTAAATTATAGTATTTACAGAATGCTCATTCAATGTGTTCCTGTTCAGTGGAAAGCATCACTCATTAACTGTTATTACCTGCCTGGGTTGACACCCGGTCCACTTACTTGTAGCTCATCCAATGGCATTCCAGATAGCTGCAAGGGGGGCAGCTTTTCTCCCAGGTAGCGAACCTTTTCTTCATCTCTCTCCTGCGTCTCCCTTTCCAAATCCTCGCATGCTCGCGTGAGGAGTAGAATCTGATTGGATAAAACAGAGATCTGTCAAAACACGGACGGGATACTGAACTGCACAATGGTCTCGTCAAGTCCACCCAGTTGCTCTGGGGAACTTTACTCCGCAAGTCTTAAGGGGGGGCGGAGCTAGTGAGTGAGCTAGCACACCCCCCTCGTTTTTTCCCCCTCTGCAGTCACTGACTCAACGATCGCTCTCGCCTCTCCACAATCTGACATACATATGTGGAGGTTGTGTTTTTAAATGTAGTCATAATCAAATTCATCATCACAGCCAGTAGTGAGGCTTGCATCTCTAATGTGACAGGGTACCCTACGTCAGAGATCAGCCAGTCACAAAATTCAACTGCAATAGCATGCTTTCAACCCATAGATGGCAGTCTCTATACAGATGTGCAACTGATTTTGTACGAAACGAGACTTTTAAAGAGAAATGTTAAGATTTGGACCAGAATCAATATTTAGCGCTACTATTAACCCAAATACATACGTTTTCAACTGAAAAAAGTGATATTAGGGTGCGGTTCCCCTTTAAACAAGCCAGAGGCTTAAAGATGCATTGGTTTTACAATATGTTTCACAATATAAGCTACAGCATATACAATATATAACAACTACTCACTTTAAGGGAGAGCTTGCGTGAAGCAGAGATCTTTGACTTCGGCTGTAGGGAAAAGGTGTTTGTCAATACAAGCTTAAGACAATGAACCGTCACGTATCGACTGCATGCTTCATGGGTCAGGTATTTGACTTAAACACACCTTTTGTAAGAGGGCACACCATAAACACCATAAATATATTCAGAACTATTTTCGCTGTCAGCGGGTAGTTCTTAGACATGTACGGAAAAACATTCGCGAAGACCTTTGAGTGTCCAGCTGAGTGCCAGTTACTTCGCCGTGCCCACGTGGAACGATAACGCTTTATTATTAGACTGAACTCAAGGGGAAAGCGCTCAGTGATGTAGACCCTTAGCTGATAACAACCGTGACAGATAACCAAGAAGTGCCTTTGCCCAACGTGCCAGGCCTTTGCCGTGCTGATGCCATGTGCGCGGGGACAGTCTGTACCCTCTTGGTGTGTGGTGGATTAGCACTCTGGAAAATAACCGGCTCACCTTATTATCCACCTTGGGATTCATTGCTCTGAGGGTGTCGCTCTCCTGGGTGGGGGGGGGCGGAGACAAAAGAGGTGACATATACAGTAACACAGGCACCGATGATTTTTTTTCTTCATATGGGAACATAAAACAGCCTTATCAGCAGCGTTGTCACATACGGAGGATAACTTTGAATTTGCTTACCTCACTGCATCAAGTACCGCATCGGTGGAAAGCAAACGACACCAGAGACAAGCAGAGATGTGTATTAGTACAGTTTAGGGGTAAAACTTCACCCTCACTGAGCCACAGTGTAATCTGATCCATCGCGAAGCACTGTCTGGTGTGCGGCCTTCAACATCCTTTGGCACAGGGATTAAAGCGAGGACGCCATGGGAGTAAGTCACTCCCCTATATTCAGCATCACTTCAGTTTTAGCTCAGTATGACTAATGGCAGTTCAGCAGAATTGCTACCAGATGACTATCTATATCGGACAAAACGTATTCCTGAAAGCTAGATTCCAAGTGTCAGACTTTTCAGACTACTCAGACTTGTCAGACTTTCTTCTAAAGATAATAGATTCACTTCGTAGAGTGAATTAGAATAGCACATTGACAAACATGATATTTAACCAAATGCTGTTAAATACATATGAGGTATCAATATTAAAGGTGCTATCTGTATGGCACCCTAGCATTAGTGAGGTGAGCTACACTAAGTCACCAAGTCATTTGCAGGCTGAGGGGAGGATCTGTTTGATGGACCATCAAAGCAAAACAAAGACCAGACAGTAGAACAGAGTCACTGAGGTACAATTAAAACAAAGAGAGAGGGGAAGCTTTCAGATGATCATTATACTATATCTTATGATACAATGTGGTAATTTATTTGATTTTAACATGTTACATATAGCACATTTAAGAGCCAAGCTGGTCTATTGTCTCTGACAACTGTAAATATCAGCCATTTTAAAACCTTGGAGGGAAAAAAAATCTAAACATTTGTGTCCAAATTACAATGATAGTCTCCTTTAAGTTTTTCAATTACCTGACTAGTTTTGAATACAACAAAAGTTCCCACAAACTACTTTTCAATAAAGAAAGAAAACCAACAGAGGCTGTTAAAATTCTTAAATAATTTCCTCAACAAACCAGTCCCTTCCCAATATTTTTTATATTACCTGTTCTTGGGTGTCTGCTGAAGGGTAGAGAGTCAAACAACGGAGGTTGAAGACAATGGGGGGGTTTATATGTGAGCCGGGCAGCGACTGGACAGCAGATATAGCGTCTGGCCCCAAGAATGCACTGGCAGGAGGCCAAGTGTGAAATATCACCTCCCCTGACGTAGTGACAACACTGGGGAAATGTAATAATAAATCATGAGCATTACTTTAATAATGGTATTGTCCACATATTGTCTCTTAGTGCTACATAATCTCATTGTTCCAGTTGGGCACAATAGAAAAGTTTTTAGCTTCACATAAAGTAGCTAGGGACATTGTTATTGTATCTACTTCACTACATTATAAATAATCTACGCTAAACTTGTAATACAATAACATCAATGGCCAAAAAGGCAGGCAGGGGATTAATTCTGTAAATGAGGATGCAATTGATCAGCACAAAACACACCCTAAGCCCTCATGCATAGCAAAAGCAGAGAAGCATACTCTAAGAATAGATCAGGCCCCCTTCCCACTAAATGAGTACGCTCTCAAGCTTGCTCCTGGTAACATGAATTTTGTAACACTGTCAACATACAGGATCTACAACACACACTGACATATCACTTCAGTTTATTTGTCCTATATTTTGTTTGTGTCAGGGGACGTTCATCTGTCTAATCTTGAATGCCACATACAATTACTCCTGTTACTACTGTGGTGATTTATTGTGGGGAAGTATGCGATTTGAAATGATCAATGTTAGATAATAGGAGTTAACCTAATACAGCAATTTGACTGTCATCACTATCCAGGTTGTCATGGTTACGTAGCCCCTTCCCCAGAAAACCAGATTGCATTCTTGAGCGAAATACCACTCAACATTTATCTCTCAGCAAAAGCTAAGACAAAGGGATGGTGAGCGACCAGGACGGTGGGGACGTCATCTGCCCGAATGTGGAGGAAACAGAGACTGATGAGACACCAGCAGTGGAGGAGGGAGGTCCCAGCGACACGGAGAAACCCAACATGTAGAGGAGGAGAGGAGATGTGGAGGAGAACATGTGCCGTAATGGTTAATTAATGTATAACCTCAGTGCAGCCCCGGGCACTTGAGACACAACATAAAGTGGATTCAATTTGGAAGGCCTATTTTAAAGCTTTCATTTTCCCTGTTTTTCCTCAAGCTAATTTCCACCCTGCTTATTCACGTCTCGTTAAACATAAGCATCACAACGCTATTTTTATGTATTTTTACACCTCGCAATGAAAAGAAGCTCCTTGTGGGCGCATGTTGTCCCGCCCATAATTTCCCAGGCTTATCGTCTATTATGTGGCATGTCAGAGGAAAATAACTGTTTTTCCCTCGTTTGGCTCACTTTCTTCTTCACGTGTCTTCAGTATCCAAAGGCAATTCCCCACTGCGCAATTTATTTATTTTTTTATACTTTCTTTTCTATTACTTTTCCATTACAAAAGAGTCAGATACACACAAAAGAAAAGCAAAAAAAAAAAAAAGCATGTAGAGGTCTGGACCGCACCGTCTCCACAAGGTTTATCTATTCCTGTGACATATTCAGTGATTCATTCTCTTATCTTGTCATTGACGTGTAAACAACATCGTCCATTTCTCCAATTTCTCTTGACAGCGCTCCTCTTGAGTTCTTATCCTATGATTTAATTCATTCATTAATCTTGTACCATCTCTATGGGGTCGCCACTGCATGCCATGTGTTTCATGATGTTAAAGTGGCAATCTCGAAGATCTCTGAAGATTTCATTTAAATAAATGGGTTAGGTCACTAAATGGGTTAAGTCGCTATCTATCGCCGAATGAGGTAACACAATGGTGATTGAGCCTGCGGCCCACTGATGCGTTTGCAGCATTATGAGTATTAAGAACCGGGTGTCTGTGGCGACAGCTATAATGCGGATTTACTGTATATATGATACTGATTAATTTATGTTATACAATGCAAATATGCTCCAAGCTAGATACCTGGCTGACTGCCTTCAATCTAAACAACTCCCGATATTAGCTTAATCCATTCTTAAACTGTGTTAGTTGTGCATTAGTTAGCAGTTGTTTTCCATTGGTTTGCTTTCTTTCTCTTTCTATGTTGTGTATATTTACCATGTGTATATTACCATACTAAATAAATCATCAAAATAATTGATTGAAAACAAAATTATAAAATTAAAAAATTAAATATAAAAATACTGTATATATAAAAATGAAATGACTGGACTGTATTAATCCTCTTATTCTCTTTTTGCTCTTGTTGGGGTGCTGGGTCAGCCTGTTGAGGGGTCAGGCCCCTGGAGCAGGCAGGGCTGAAATATCTGGCTCAAGGATACTTTGACGGGTATAACCACACAGGTATCGAACCCAGGACCTGGGGGGATGACCTCACTACCACTGGGCCACCCTGTCACCTATGTGGTGATCAAAAATTGTAAAATGCAATTCTGTATAACCTGTAATACATAGAATATATTTTAACTCTAATTTATCATTCATTCAGTTAATCAATATTTCATTTGTACGTTGAAAAACCTTGTGCCCTTTGTGGCTTCATCAACCAATCCAGTCCATGTATTCTAGTGGTGTCCTGGTCTATATACTGTACGGTGTCCACAGATAACAAGCTCTGCAACTGAATTCATCAAATGTCTCAGAGTAGAAGTGTTAATTGAGGTCAGGACTCTGATTTTTCTCGAAAAGTACTTAACACTAAGCGTCAAGATTCTCTTCCTCTCACTAGCTTACACTGGAATAAAGATGATCCAAGTGCTAAGACATTTTTGGTAAACCAAGCATTAGCTACAAGGACACCTTATTCCACATAAGAGTCTACATGGAACCTTTGCACTGAGTGTATTGTAGAGGCTTCTCAGAGGGATTATAAACCCTGAGTGAAAAGAGTCAGATGACTGACATACCTGTCTGTCACTGGAGTACCTAGTTAAAAAAAACAACTTTGTTGTCAAAGCATTCCTTTTTCTGTCTGTCTGTCTGTCTGTCTGTCTGTCTGTTTCTCTGTGGAGAGCTTGCAACATATTCAGTGTCCCACATAGTTTTGAGGTTATGTTCGTTCTTTTTTTTTAATGTATTTGTCATTAAAAATAAATAAAATTGATCGGCAAACATACCTCACGTCTCCAATTAATTATATTTCGATATGTAAAACTTAAGCAACATTTCTCGCGAAAGCAGTTCAGCTTTCTGACAACCTCAAATATATACAGTATATTATACATCTGGTATTTCAAATTGTGCTTTGTTACAGACCGGGCCTCCAAAACCTACCTCATATATCAACCGGTTATGACAGGATTTCCACAGAGCTGCAGAAAAAGGGAAGGACGGCAGAAGGAGAGGTTGACAACAAATGTTCTGTCATCATTTCCTCAGTGATCCTCAGCAGGTGGGAGCGCTATTTCTGCTGCAACCTAACCCCTCTTCTGTCTCCACACACACCCAGAAACGCGGGTGGCCGTTGTTATCTGTGAACTGCTCGTTATGCTCCTTCTTCTTGTCGGTACATTCGTAGAGAGGTAGCAGACGGTTCAGCGCCTCGCCCCGTAGGCCTCCTTATGGGGTCGTCAGTCTGGCCAGTTAAACTCAATCTGAGTCTCGGGGGTTGTGAATGGAAGAAGAGGTAGGCATCGGTCACAGTGTTTTACCATGGGAATGGATGTTCTTCGTGGTGTTGGATCTGCAAGCGTTTCGCTCTGTCCTCACCTGTTGTTGTTTGAAATCAGTTTGTTTTGTCAGTTGTCTATTGTAATCCATCTGGGCTTCACAGGGTTTAAAGTCATGGTCATGACCCAACAAACTGAGCCATAAGGTGACTATACATTGCCTTTGGAATACGAGTTATTAAACCACTTTGTATATGATTTGCCCCGGAGTTTTGTTTTCATCTTGCAGATCCTCTGCACCCAACACCATCACCACTATTTTTCCAACCACCCTTTGGTTCTTTGACAGATTTTTACTGGGGCACCTCTGTGTTTTGTTGGGGCTACCGGCATAGAACAGCTGATACATGACTTCAGCCCTGTGGTCTACCATGGCATCTATCTGCCCACTGGTTTAACCTTGATGTTGCCCACAGGGTTTCCCAAAGGGGGCAGCAGGGGCAGGTGCCCTGAGTGGCTTACATGTCTCCACCATTCTCTTTCTATAGATACTTTATACAAGTGCATTAGCACATCGCTATAAGTAGGCTAATGTGGAGGATGACAAATCCATAGAACATGATTGTGTGCTGTATTGATAAAAGAAGAGCTTCACTTCCAGGGTCTGTTACATACA
>OMKK01082834.1:0-10130 GCA_900302305.1 Polymixia japonica | reverse complement strand
CTCCTCCTCTTCCTCCTCCGATACTGAAGCTATCTCCTCCGCTATCGACCAACTGTAAAGATTCATATCCATCGTAACTGGTCTTCTTCTTATATCCGCTCAGCAGGCTCATCACCGAACACAAGAAATACAGACAAGAAACCAAACAAATGTGTTATTCTGCTCCTGAGCTGCAGCACATGTCCGCACGACGACGAAGCTCCCTGCTCTGTGTGTGTGTGTGTGTGTGTGTGTGTGAGGAATTTTCCGCCGGGCGTCCTGGCGTAGCTCTCTCTCTCTCTCTTTCGCCCTCTCTCTCTCTCTCTCTCTCTCTCTCTCTCTCCCCGAGCACCGCATTTTACTACGCTGCTGCTGCTGCTGTTTGTCGTCAGTCGAGGTAAAAGAAAAGCCAGCCTCTAACACGGGGTTCTCTGTGATATCTCTATTCATTTAGACGTTGCAATCAATACTTGTGAATATGAACATGCCTCTTTCAACAACCGGAAGGGAAATATATGAGTCTATTCTGTGATGTAATCAAGGCAGACTAGCTCCTATGGCTCCTGACTAGACATAATGGTCACCTGCTTCTTATTGTTTAAATGGATTTAAGCCTATATTTAAATTGGCTAAATATTCAACTGGCCTACATTCAATTTAGAATGTGTGCCTTAATTATTACAAACTTACAAAAGGCACAATTTCAAAAGCCTAGTCCTAACACACATTTGACCCATTGTGTTAAAGACTTGAAAACGTAGTGTCCTATTGTAACTTTTTTTTATCACACCAGGATATGTTGTAGTCTAAGTGTTTTTAACACTTTAAAAAATGCTGCTGCAGTATGAATGTAGGACAGATACAGGATAGCTGTATTATTAGTGGAGTTAATGATGACTATTGTGGTCAGTTTTTTTAATTAAAATGTATTTATTTATATAAAATAAATTAAAATGTGTTAAAAATTGTGTGTTTCTTCAATAGAAAGGTGTCATGAGGGGGAGGTTCAAGTCTTGTTGTTCTGTCCTACTTTACTGATTATCGTTACGTAGCAGAACATGAGTCTGTCCCCAGACGAAGGGAAACAGAGTCAGTTAGGCTACACTTGACATTTCTTGCAAATTCTATCAAACAAAGTATGGCAGGATTGAAAGACAGGTCTGATTTATCTCACATTGTTATCAGATCTTCACACCTGGTTTGGTCAGTTGTGCACACAAGCAATATAAAGAGAAACTGAGAGAAGGTAATACAGATACATATTTAAATGAAGACCACCCTAGGAGCTATTTTCAGTCCAAATTATCTTAAAATCCCATTGAAATGAGTGTAAAGTAGCACTACGGGACAACTGCACTGTGCTTTGTTAGACTGGGGAAGCTCTTGACTCAATGAATCATTAAGACTCTTCTCAAGATGTCGCCCAGAAAAAGACTTTGAGGCCTCTGAAGGCACTCGACTCTACAATATTGTCATGCTAGTACAGAAACCTTGTATCCCCAAATTTACTTTTTTTGTTAACTACAATTGACAGTGGATATTATTGCCCACATGTATAAAATATTTTATGACCCTTGGATTCAGCCAAACAATCGATAATGCATCGTGCATGTCGCAAAATGAGTTGGGATCAATGGGACAAATACGATTTTTTTCTCAGCTCAAAAATTCAATTTCAACTCAGCTCGAAATTACATTTTTTAGAGATACATGGTTTCAACTGAGCACTGATGGCATATTTCCCTCCTTGGCCTTGTCCCCTGGCAACGGAGACCCCGCATGGTTTCTGAACCAAGGACATGAGCCTGGGAAACTCTTTTAGGAGAGCGGACTGGGGCTGAAAGCACAGCAGGAAGGGAGTCCAAGAGTCAGGCATGATACCCTGCCATAACCGGACGTAAAGCGCTGCCATTCCATTGTTTGGATTCAGTTTCCTGTCTTGTTCCTGGCCCTGCCTATTAACATTTACCCTTGATGTCTTTTTCCATGTTCCGATGTTAGAGAATTTGCTTAGGATATGGCCATCGTTCAGGTGCTGTCTTTACATCACAGTATCTGCCAAATCAGCACAAGGTCAAACAAGGTCTGTACATCAAGCCAAAAATAGCTCAAGCATGATAGAAATCGCAAATCACATATTCAAAAGACTGCTTCTTCATGCTGAATTATAAACAATACAGGCATTAAAGGTTTTAAATCTTGAAAATGAAAATTGAAAAATGTTGTCCTTTAAGCACATTGCCATGTTCCTCAGGGGTGCCACCAGAAATTGTCCAAACATTGTGGGCTCCTACGTAGCCTCAGACCCCCTGAATCATTGCCATGTTTCACTGTTTGAAATTCATAAATATTGGGCTCTAACTATTTATCATTCTAAAGATTTGACATTCTACTGACCCAGTCCAAATATAATATGAATCCTAGTTTCATTGATGCAAGTATTGAACAAATATAAACTCTTGGCTCAGTGAACTGTTATTATAACTGACAGGGACACTGTAACAATTGCTTGGGCCAAGGCCAAAACTTGAGTGTACTTTCAAATTAAGGAAGTAACAACCTCGTTACTCATCTTTCCTCGTTAGACGCCTGGGGAGGGTCAGGGGCTACAATAGGTGTCCTGATTGTAACTCCCTATATGTTGGCCTTGGCTATAGGACAAAACAAAAGTGTTATTATAGAAAGTAGGGATGCACGGTATTGAAATTTTGGCTGATATCCAATAACCAATAATTAACATGGTCATGTCAGCTGATACTGATACCGATACTTTTTAATTGTATTACCACGTGTCTTTCTAAATGCTTGGTGCAGATGCAGACATCAAAAAACACTGCTTTATTAAAGTGTCAATCTCGAAGATGTCTGAAGATTTTCATTTAAATAAATGTCTGTTAAGTCACCATCTATCTATAATGAGGTAACATAATGGTGATTGAGCCTATGACCCACTGATGAAAGCTCTTGTATTTGCAGTATTATGAGTATTAAGAACCAGGTGTCTGTGGCGACTTTCCCACCATGCATTCAAATCACAAGCAGCAGTTAGTGGTTAGTGACTGCAATTACCGCTTTTCGCCATAGGTGCCGCCAAAGAGAACGAAACGGAGATCTTCGAGATTGCCATTTCAATACATGTCCTGAGTCATTACTGAAAACTTCACTGTTTCCATGTGTCTGCATTCACTGAAGGAGATGAGCACAAATTACTTCTAACTTAAATGTAGAAAAGATGTAACATTTATTTTGGCTTAACATGTTCAAACATCGTTAGTTGTATTTGTTCTACAGGTAGACCCTTTAACGTGAGCTGGCTGTCTTTCCACCAACGGCAAAATTGTTGCCACATAATTAATGTGTCGTGTTATTGGTGTGACTGATCAGGCATAATTTTGATATCAGGCTGATACGATTATGCATTTTTAAGCCATTATCAGCCGATACCGATAAGATAAGTGATATATTGTGCATCCCTAATAGAAATCATCCTAGCTTCCATGCAGCCGTGGGTTTAATCATTGGGACTTGTTTTGCTGTGGGTTCTGTGTTAATACAATACTCTGTTACAGAGGTTGCATTTTAACAGACACCTTGTGATGGGTTTATAGACATCATCTCATAAATGGATGTTTATGTCCTCTTTAAAACGTCCTCTTCCAGTACTGTGTGGAGCGCAGCGTGGATTCCTTTTCAAATCAGGTGTAGAAAAACACAAATGGAAAACTCCCCACTGAACAATGGACAACGCAACTATAGGATTTTGACATCTGCAGCGATACAATGTGAATAATGGTCTGCTGTGATCTATAAGAAGGTTTGTCCCCTTCACTAAATTCCCATCATTCTCAAGGATAGATAAAGGATTAATGATTATCCATCACAACAGTGAGAGTTGGACCCTGGAATCTGCTGGAGAGGTTAAAGGATTCCCTTGGCAAGACAGACGGTGCACATGCAGATATTGCTTGAACAAAAAGTATAGTCTGTGTGACTTTAATGCTATAGTCCAACAGTTTTTGGTTATTCTAAGGTTAATAAACACTAAAACCCGGCAAATATATTTCCTATAACAAGAACTACATCCACACAACTATGTTTTTCTTTAAAATGCCACTTCTCCAATTTACTATGTATACATGTATATCATAAAGCATGCGTAAAACACACCGATATATTAATACTAATTAATAATGAAAAGCATGACTTGGCCGGCATGTGACGTCACGCCGGTGGTGATGCGGCTCAGCTGACATCCAGTCCCTCTAACACACAGCCTGCTCTGTATTACAATGTAAATTCAACGAACAGACTATTTCTGAGGGAAACGACGACTGTCCATTTGAAATTGGTCTCTTCAAATGATTTGAGGGAAGACTTGAATGCGTCATGTGTTTCACTAGTGGACCGACTCTTCTCCATTACTGCAGGAATCTCGTTTTCCTTCAGCAAAAAGCCAAAACACGCTCGGAAATCAACATGGTTGCCTTCATCTAATGTTTGAACATACAGTAGGCAGGTGGCCACCTATGTGTTTCATTACGATTGGGCAAATGTATCCGTAATCAATATAAGGAAAAGCTCAGAGTAGATGTAAGCTCTCATTATGTAAACATCGATAAAACAAAATGATGTCGTATGATGCCTGAGACCAGGCCTGCAGCACCCTGCACATTATGTTTTACTCACTGTTTTCTTTCTCTTGTAATTGAAAATACATTTAAAATTCCGTCCTAATTCATTGCATTTTAATGATAACGTTTATGACAACCGTGCATAGACTCACCATAGGGACCTTTAAAAATGTCCAGGGGACCATTATGTAATCCAAATCTCAGTGCAACATCACGATGCTTTATCTCTCACACACTTTCTCTTTGTGTTGAGACAGAAAGAGATTCAACACACAGAATGTGTCGTGAACACATAAACGGTGGAAATAAACCTTCTGCATATCATACCTTTAAAAGCGCTTTCTATCATTCTCCCAGGAGCGTCAGTCTGCTGCTGTGGTGAAGATGCGGTTTGGACCAAAAACACCGACCTGTGATTTGTCATTCGAGGCCAGTCAAAGGTCAACGCGTAAAATGTCCCGTTACACACACACACTCTGTAAAGAATCCCAGTAACCACCAGTTAACCTGTTGGGGAAATTACAGTGTGAGGACTACGACATCATCATATCATCACATTTTGGTATATGAGCCTGAAACAAGGTAACACGATGCAGATCCGTAGATCTGTAGACGCTGTGTGTGAGTCTATCCTCTGGATCTGCAGTACAGCAGCATGTGTTTATCTGGACAGTAGAAACTGCGCCGCTTTGCGCCGCTGCGTGTTTCTACCGGAGAACTCAGCCTGGCTGCACCAATACAAACATACGGCTGCCTCGGTAACCCGGACTGGAATATGAACCGGATCGAACGGCTTAAAATAGACGTAATTTAAACGTGTTGAAGGAATTCTGTTTCCATTCATTTGATCTGACGTAGAGAATGGTTTACTCACGTTTTAATGCACTAGGGGAGCCAATACTGGCTTTGTGGACAATATTTAGAATGCATTCTGCAAAAGAGTACAGTATGTTACTCTAATTGCGAGTTAACATTGAGTGCATGTTTTGTGACCCCAGTTCAATGGAATAGAATAGCAACAATGTGTCATATAGGGTTTTCTAGGATGTAGTGTGACAGTCCTCACCTGATGGTGCACAGCCAGACCTATCAGCATCTTACCACACCTAAGAGGATGTCATGGTTCATGCATACACAAACCATAATCCCTGAGTACACGCCAGGAGTTCCACCCAAGCTCTAAGACTCACAGGATTTATTTACAGATCTGGGAGTGCTGGGGGGGGGGATTAGACAAGAGAAGAGATAAAGAGAGTCTTTGTAGGTATGTGTGTGTGTGTGTGTGTGTGTGTGTGTTCAGAAACATCTCCGTGGATCCGTTATCCGCTGCAGTATTTTACACACTACTCCTGATCTCATTGATAAATGAGAAACAGAGGGAGGAGCCTACTAAAATCCTCTTCCCTAATAGGTCAATACTAGCAGGATACATTTTGAAAAGAGAGAAGAAAATAATAATGAATCAGAGAAGCATGTAACTTATCTTAGCTCACAAGTGCTGCTTCCAACTATGAGGTTGTTTTAATGTTTGAAAAGACTAAATCAAGCACAGCTAAAGGCTCAAGTAAATCATATTATTATTATTATTATTATTATTATCAGGGTTTATTTGCTGGGTGCAGGTAGGCTGAGCGTTACAATCATATGTTGAAATCATGGATTCTTTAGCAAAAGGAGCTGCACATTGAAAACAGGTTTTTTTCACTTTTGCAACCCATCTAACTCTTTTATTTGAAACACATCTTTAGATGTCAAATATATATTTACTCTCAACAGCTTTTGTAAGTTAAGTTAGAAAAATAAAAAGGCCTCCAGCATCATGTGTTTGGGCAGCCATTTTGTTTGTGTTTGGTCTCAGGTTTGAGTCTTTAAAGCACCTAAAAAAGGTCTTGTACTCCATTTGATCTTTTTAGGTATAAATGAAGTGAGTCTTCTATAAGATATTGACCAGTCCCATCATAGACTGGTGAACTTTATCAGAAACCTTTAGATGTGACTATAGACAACTAGCCACCTAACCGTTGGTATGTTGCCTTACAGCCCTGGAATCACTATCATTTGAAGTTGATACAAAGACACATAAAGGCAGCCAGGAGAAAATAATGTTATTGTACTTGGAATGAGGCATGTTTGGACAGCAATGTGTAAAGATTGGGCAAGAGAAAACCAGTGTGGTATTACACAACAGCAGTAGGGTGTGGTTATAGACAGTCTGACATTCAGGAACATTTATTTAACAGCACGCCTCCATGCTCACTGTGGAATTAACACTGAAGTGTAAATCAACTACAAACACAGAGCTATCATACCTGCATAAGCAATACACATTCCTCATCACACACACACACAGTGATATTCAAATCGCTAACCTCTGAGGGCCACGATACATGGGCAGGGTTTTGACATTTTACATTCACATTTTAGGCATCAAGCTAACACACCAGAGCGACTTACGAGTGCAGCAGTGAAATAAATAAAACATTCATAGATCGACATTTCAAGCAACCAATCAGAGCCACAGATAGATCTAGACAGAACAACACCTTCCTGTGCCACTAGAACGGTCATTTAGGATAGAGAAAGGCAGAAATGATTATTAAATTAGCAATTTGACAATAACTATCACTATTTTCGTGACAGATTTGCTCCTTTTATCCCAATTATTATCCCGTTGTTCATCTCTGTAACAATACTAACATGATTCATTACTTCCTTCTTAGATCAATAATAAATGAATCTTGCACAGCGAATAAAAATACTAGATAATACTTTATTAGTTCTTCTGTAAGGTTAAAAAGATGACATTGAGAGCTGGCATGTTATTTTTAAGTTTACAAATGTAGTGATAAAAGACAAAGACAAGATATTTTTGGATGCTGCTATGATCTTGTGGCTTTGCAATAAGTCAAGGTGATGAAATCAACGGTAGGACCAGCATTACCAGCACAGCTGCCAAACAGCTTGAACATATTAAATAGTGTTTATTGATTTTGCTGAGGTGTTGTTGAATTAACATAAGAGGTGTCTGAATGTAAATTTAACACACAAAGTTACTTATACACACAAAGACAGCCTTTACAGATATAACCTTCTTGTGTTTCAAAACCCTAAAAGTAAACTACTACCTCCAAAAAGATATTCAGCAATCTTTCAATTTAGAAAAAAAGAAACATTAAGATAATATGCAAAAATCAATGTGACATGTATTCTGAAGTGTAAAGACAAACTTTCAGGCTGGTCTTTTACATCTCATGGAATGTAACAACATTGAAGGCACTCTAAATAAACTCTCCTCTTCACAGACCTTCACTGTAGCGTCTGAGTTTTGCATAGAGAGATGAGGGTGTGTATGTTTTTGGTCAATACAAGCCCAACATATTCATCTGCTTCATTTTTTCCTCCTAACCAGCTGAGTGCAAACCACGGCCCGCAGTTGTGACGCTTCATTTATTTTCTCAAACTACGTAGCGCATAGTTAAGTTTAGGTAAACAATGTTTTGGGGAGACCTTAACCTTTATTTTCATGTGATAAAACGGTAAAGTTTAGGCACTCCCCCCACATGGTTAAGTTAAGAGACCTTAACGCACGTGATGGCATCTAGAAATTGTCCAATGAAATCGATCCTGAGGGTTCGTTGCGACTGCGAGGCGTGGTTTGGGAAAAAAAGACACTATTCATCTGGTTTCAGTTTTAGTTTTGCATAAGGCAGCATTCAAGCAGAGTAAATAACTTTGGTCTATACAGTGCACAATATTTTAAGTGCATTTTAAAAAGATGTATCACTGAAACGATAAAGCCAAAGGATTCAAAACATCTGCCCAACAGCACTGTGATGTATGCAGTACTTACAGGTCAACACAGGACATCTCAAACTGTGTAATGCAAAGGATATCCAAATTATTGCACATATGACCGGGGGGGACCGCATTCTCTTCAATGACACTTGCCTAAGGGATGTTTTTATTTTATATATGATTTAGACGAGAACGCTCCTGAGAATTTTTCACATGGCTTCTCTGATTTCTAATGAATAAAACCTTGTATAGACACAAGCACTGAAGTAGCACTCAGGGTTTTGTACTCAGTGTCTCCAGGATTGAGTTGTATTTTTTTTCCTGTTAATTACGACCAAATAGGTTTGATTGCAAGTCAAAGCAGGAAGTTGCACTGTTTATCGTTTTGATAAGTGCTTTTCAAATTATTTCTTTTATAAATATCGTTTATACAAATTGTAGAATTTTGAGGGGTTTCCTGTGGTAAATATACCAAAAGCAGCCAAAATGGAAAGCCCTTCCAAGTGCTGGTGTGAGTCAGGAATTTGACTAGAGATCCACGTCCTCTTATCTTGGCCCTTAATGGGGAAAGTACAACACTGACCAAAAGACCAGGATGTAGCGACTTCACCCTACTCCCTCTGTCTCCTTCTTGATTTCCTATCAGCTGTGGCTTGTCCACTGTTCTGTCAGTGCATCGGGGTTTGGCAGGTGTTTACCGGCTGTATGGGGATCTTAGCACTGAGGAGGGAGTTGATGTAAGGCCAGATCCGATCTGTCTCAGTGCCTGAGAAGGTGTGCAGGATACCCTGTGACCTGAAAGAAGGACAGAAAAAACAAGAACAAAAGTTAGATTAAATGTAATTGATTGATTGGTTGGTTGATTGATTATTTACACACTAAGATACACGTTGCGATTACAGTAATATAGTAGTCAACACAGACCTCTATGAGATCATATACTGTTTAAAAAAATCACAGACGACTGAAGATTCACAGAAATATGTTTTGCAATTCCAAACAACTAAAAGTACTCAATAATATTACTGCATGAAGCTCGTGCGGGAACCATAAACCCCACCTGAACTGTTTCTTCTATTAAAAGAGAAAATATACTTGAGGACAGTGGCCTGCCCACCCTGGTGGTGGTTCGGTAGTAAAGTGTGGACTGACTTGTATAGGTCTATGACAGGCTTGGCCACATCTTTGTAGTGTCTCAGTCTGGCCACCAGGGCCTCTGGCTTGTCATCGTCGTGCTGAATCAGTGGCTCCCCACTGATGTCATCCCTGCCCTGGGGAGAACATAGCACCGTGAGATAGGGCACAAACTACACAACGCAATGCAAGGCAACGCAAGGCAAGGCAAGGCAAGGCAAGGCAAGGCAACGCAACGCAAGGCAAGGCAAGGCAAGGCAAGGCAAGGCAAGGCAAGGCAAGGCAAGGCAAGGCAAGGCAAGGCAAGGCAAGGCAAGGCAAGGCAAGGCAAGGCAAGGCAAGGCAAGGCAAGGCAAGGCAACGCAAGGCAACGCAAGGCAAGGCAAGGCAAGGCAAGGCAAGGCAAGGCAAGGCAAGGCAAGCCAAGCCAAGGCAAGCCAAGGCAAGGCAAGGCAAGGCAAGGCAAGGCAAGGCAAGGCAAGGCAAGGCAAGGCAAGGCAAGGCAAGGAAAGGAAAGGAAAGGAAAGGAAAGGAAAGGAAATGAAATGGAAGGTTAGAATCAGAAATTGACATGCAAATAACAAATTTCCC
>OMKK01082831.1:18507-36768 GCA_900302305.1 Polymixia japonica | reverse complement strand
CACTTTACCTGTTTCCAGTGTAGATACCAGTTCTGCAGCGGCTGCAACAATCCCTTCCACACAGTGAGTTTCTCCATCTGGTTGCCGGTTGTTTTGAAATGTTACTCACTCCTTATCTTTGTGTCTCTACATAACATCTGCCACTTATTTCACCCTTTTATCCAAATGTAATCACTTCAACCCAGGTGATAGAAACACACTGGATTCAGTTTTTTACAACATTTCAACAGTTTGCTTAAAATACGCTCGACAATTGGATGGAAACAGCCGGTATGTCTGTATCTCTCTCTCCCACTATCTTTGTCTCTGTGTTGCTCTCTCACTCACTATCCTTGTGTCTGTGTTGCTCTCTCTCTCTCTCCCAGACGGCCTGCAAGACAGCCCAGTGTAAGTTCACAGGTCTCCACGCTCATCACCCCCGCGACTGCCTGTTCTATCTCAGGGACTGGGATCCTCCCAGACTACAGGCACTGCTGCAGGTAATATCATATTACACTACATTAGATGATATTACACTACATTAGATGACATCACACTACATCAGATTGAGTTTGATGTATCCCATTGGGGATAATTAGACCAGTGCAGCTGCAGAGAGTCAGGGTATGGGCAAGGATGAGATGGATAGAGTTAAAGGATAATACAACTAATGAAATACAGAGAATAACAGTGTAGTCCATGCGAGTAGGAGAGTGTAGTCCTTCCCTAAAGCAGAGGAGACCAAACCTTTTATAGGGGAAGGCAAACAAAGAGGTGCAGCAGGGTATCACATAGAAGAGTTAAGATGTATCTGCGGTCGGCCTTGAGGCAGCCTGGAACCGGTACGAACTGGTCTAAGGAGGACATAACAATGTAGAGACCGGAGGAGAGGTGTCTTGAGGTGGAAAGAGGTAAAACAGAGAGGGGCCTGTCAGTCCCAAGGCCATAACATGAGGAGATCATCAACAGCATACAAAGTTAGTAGGACTGGTAATACATCAGCTACATACAGGGCTCCCACAGGCCTCAAAAGTCCTTAAAAGTTTGTGAATTTGAAAAAATTAAAATATGGCCTTGATAGTTTTTGAAAAAGTTGCTTGAATCTACAGTGACATTTTTGGCAAAAGTAGAAATCTCCCATGAGCAATAATGTAATAGTCCTAGGTCTATGTGGTTCAATGGTCTAGTTTGATGTGGAGGTCAGAGGTCATATCTAACGTTACCGACCTCCCTCGCTCACTGAGAAGATGCTGCGTTGTGTGATTGAGCGAGATGGTAAAAAAATGAAAATGTCCATCTATGTTTAAGGCTTTCTACTTGTTCTACAGTGTTTACATGGTGGTAAACCCTAATTCATGTTGCAAAACAGGACGTATTGAGTCCTTGACTTAGAGGGAATTGAATCTTGAAAGTCTGATAGTATGTTATTGTAATCTCTTTATATCCAGTTTGTAATCGTGTAGGACATGAGTGTCCAGAGTTGATATGGTCGTGATGGTCTCATGCTTTATATATGTTTATCCAAGATCTGTTGCCAAGAATATGTTTAGATGATATATGAAGGTGTCAGAGCGTCTAGGAGTCTGATATGTTGGGCCGCTATATGTCTCCCACATGTAGCTGGACAGCAAGAGAGATAAATTTATGTACCGAATTATGGGAAAGGCTGTGTTCAGATAAGAGAGAAACCAGTTGTTAACATCAAGATATACAAGGAATCCTGACTTCTTTGTCTGTACTGAAACTGTACTAAAACACGGCTGTTATGACCTGAGCTCGTTAAATAAATGCCTGAACTGATCATCTTTCTGAGCGTCTGACTTCTACTTCAGCCAGGAACAGAATCACCTTTATAATTCCACCCTCACAAAGTCATTCAAAAAGTCCTTAAATGTGATGTTCAGTCAGGTGTGGGAACCACATACATACAAATTAATGGTGTTTTTGTTGATTCTTCTTCTGTTCTCCCAGAGGAACAATGTGGAGTTCAACACGGATCCTCCTGACGGAACGCAGGCCGGTAGGACAACTTCCTGTCCCCGATAACATCTACCCACCCTGGTTTCTTCTCTCATGCTGCTTTTCAAAGTGTTTCGAGACATCATCCTCTCCTCGCTGAATCGCACTCCCCTCCTCACCTCTACACACCACGAAAAAAAAAAAAAACTCATCTACAGTATCGCTCCTGTTTGACGTTTTGCCCATAACGTAGATCATGATCATGCTACACGGTCAAGCTAAACTCAACAGGAGTGTTGTCGGGGCGCGATGGCTCTGGGTCATTTCACTCCTAACCGTTAACTTGCTTGTAATAAATACAGGAACGTATTCCACCGAGGCAATCGTGGATGAAAGCAGATGAAAACGCTTTCCTGTTCTCTCCCTCCCTTTCCTGTTTATCTCGTCTTTACTTTCCTCTTCATGTTAGAACCCGGTCCCGTCATAACACATCTGTTCTCATCCTGTGTTCTCTCCAGACGCCTGCGGGGTGATGGAACAGAAGGATGAAGGAGGGCAGCAGATCGACTCGCCGTGCGGCATCCAAACCCAGCCAGGCCAAGCCGGACTCTGCGAGTGAGTGTTGACGCCGTTACGGCACTGGTGACCAGTGAGGGGAAAATACTACCAGTACCCAACCGCCAGCTACCAGTAAAGTCCTAATAAACCTTGACTAAGTCTGTCAGCTGTACGAGTCACTACCAGTACCGGGTAACACACCATCATTTGGAGGATTGATCGACTCTAAAAAGCTAGTTGGCTGGTAAATTATATTTTGAAGCTTACCAGCCACCGTAGCCTGAAGACCAACGAGGGTATTTCCTTCCCTGATGTTGTTATATCAATTTGTATGTTGTTGTTTCATTAGTGCTCATTTGTGACTGTTCCATTATGTCATTATATATTATATATAAAAATAACAAATCCAGCAACTTGGAGACAAGGTACTCTACAAAACAGACAATACTGTCCAGTATTTAAGTCTTTTAGTTTACTTTAGTTTGGTTTAGATTAGTTTATCTTAATTTAGTTTGGTTTAGATTAGTTTATCTTGGTTAGGTTTAGTTTAGGTTAGATGTAGTAGTAGGTGCTACTACAGTATCTCTGGGTGTAGATCTGGTGACTTGGAAGGCCATGGTATAGTTTGGACATGTTTTGGGATCAATGTTGATTGTGTAGTGGAGTGTCTAATTGTTTGGTGATTGTATTGGAGACTAGCGATCCCAGCCAAGCGATTTTGTTCAGCTAGTCGGTACGATCAGAAAAGATAGAGAAATAAGGTGCAGGTCGGAAATGGCTGGAATTATCATTCAAGACTTTACAAGTCTTTACCATCTCTTACTTCCTGTTTGTCGTCCACAGGAAGCACTACAAGGAGTACATGGTCAGTCTCATCAACGGGCACACCTTGGACCCCGCCCTGCTCTATGACAGCCAGGAGCTCACTGTAGCCTGTGGGAGATACCAAGTAGACACCCAGAAGGGGGAGAATGAGGATGATGATGCGTACCACGCTCGGCTACTCCAGGTGAGATACTTCTTTTGTGATAAGGTCTTGTCTTGCCTGACTCCCTCCACAGGGAGGTCAGACGTCAGGGTCAGTTACAGGAACAGCGATGTGTAAACGTGTTAAAACGTGTACATTTCCCAGCCCTAGAATCAGCTGGGAAAATCTGGGTGGGGAAAGTGAGAAACATTCTAGGAGTAGGTTTAAGTTTAAGAACTTGATCATTTTTCTTCTCTTCACAGAAACTAATGGAAGTTCCCCTTGGAGAGAATGTTCCTCGAGTCAAATGAAGATGTTTTTGTTTTGTTTTTGGGGGGGGGGTTGTTTCTGAACTGAGCCCAATATCAAATTAAATATTTCCTATTTACATTCTGCCTTAAAGGTGCTATCTGTAATATGTTAAAATCAAACAAAAAGTTTAATTACCACATTGTATGGTATATACTGGTGATGGTCTGAAAGCTTCCCCTCTCTCTCTCTGTTTTGATTGTGCATCAGTATAGCTGTTTCTCTCTACTTCCTGGTCTCAGCCTCTCTCAGCCTGCACAAGACAACACCGTGCTTCTTGTTTTGGTTTGTTAGTGTAGTTCATCTTACCGACGCTAGAGTGCCGATCTTACAGATGGCACCTTTTAAATCAAGTTTAAAATACATTCAATTGTCACTGTTTATTCCTGGTATTTTTGACATTATATCTGCTGATCGTCTTTGTCTTTCACCATCTAAGGTCAGTTCCCTTAACCTCATTCTTTGGAAAGATAAAGTCATGTGGAAATGTGTGGATACATTTACATTAGATACAAACATTCTAATTGGATAATTACACACTTATCAAGGCATGAAGGTGTGGTGTGTTGGTTGGTAACTCATCTTTCTATATGATGAATTTGCAGATGGTTTAACCCATGTAACTAAATGTACGCCTGTATGTCTGGGAGTTTGCCTCTTCACCTGGCTGGCTGTTAACTATGTTGGAAGTCAATGTGAGGAGCTTTATCCATTTATGCTATACATCCATTTTGGGGAGACATATCATTACTTGCAATTTGTCATTCAACATATCTAGAATGTAGAGGATCCAATTTGTCAACTAAGGACCTAACTACCCTTTATCCCTTTGAAAAGTACCTTAATTTGATGCTATCACAAATGTTATTTGCTAATTTTTTTAATAAAATGAAACAATCTCTGGAGTAAAATCCTTCATGTTTTTAATGAATTTTAATTTTGGGTTTGTTGATGTCATTTATTTTGCATGGAGTCAAAACAACACACTAGGCTATGCAATTAATAGAATGATTGGGCCCAGATAGAAGATATACCCACAAACATACTGTTCTAACACCTGAGAAGGGATCATCTACCTGCCAAATTTCTGCTAAATAAACACTTACTGGATATTTCGGCACCTTAAACAAAACACTTATATCATTAACTGAAAAGTTGACGTTTGTAATTGAGGCTAGTGTGTTTAGTTCTCGCCCGCTGGCGTTCAAGATAAAAATAGTTTTCACAAAGTCACATGGTTAATGGGAAAGGCAGAAGGGATATTCCATCCCAGACGTGCTGCTCTCCCTGTGTGACGTAAGGTAACCAGGGGATGTATTTACCTCTGAGCTGATTGAATGGAAACTGTTCAGATTGGGTCCACAACATTTAAAGGGAAAAACGAGGCAGCATACCTAGCATATCGTTTTCGCTGAAGACACTAATTCGAGTGTACTAATTAGCATGAAGTAAAATAAAATGAATAATAAAATTACAATTTTTATATTTTAACTGTTTTCTGTTAAAGAGGTTTCTCACCCCTCCTCAGAGTCCAGATTCAGTCCCACAGAGAGAGCAGCAGTCAAGGTCTTCAAAGGTCAGATTGATAATGATAACGAGAACTAATTGACACACTTGTCATTGATGGCTAAAACAGAAATTAAAGTATAGGGGTTATATGGCTGCTCTTTTAGGTTCTAATTATTCATTTAATTGTTACAGGCAACACGATTTTACATTAGCCGGTGGCAATGTTCATGATTGTTTTTTGTTTGGCTATGAGGATGAGATTAAGATGCTTTAATATTATTTTCAATATTGGACAGCATCCGTTTCCTGGGAAAGTGAACTAATTGTGAAATGGACTGACCTTAAATTTGCCAATAATCTTTATTCAGGGATCAAAAATACATGTCTGTGCATGCACTATGTTTTGCCATGTCCTGTGGTGTGTGATCAATAATGTAGTTATAGTTGTAGCAGCAGCAGTGCTGTTTTCCATACATGTGAGGCCATGTTCATGATTTGTTTTTGTTTGGCAATGATGAGCTGTTATGTTCACATTTTAAATATTGAGTTTTGCAGATGTGAGGTATTTTATATAAAGGTATTTTAAATGTTTAAATTTCAATTACATGAAAATGTTTGTTAATATTTCACATATGACCATGAACTATCGTTTAGTTTTCTGAGCAGCTGTTCTTAAAATAAAAAAGTGATTATTTCTGTCATTTTATATTTTATATAATTAATGTCTGAACTGCGACACATTTTTTGCAAAGGCTTGTAGCATTTTATGAAGATTAAAACATAAATTTCAACTCTGATATCTGATATAATGGGTAAAAAAATAAAATTGTGCCTGAGCTTGCAAAATATGTATTATTGCAGGTCTACCATATTCATCATGCTATGAAATACACAATTCTATGTTTGGTTATGATCAAAAATCTTAAAATTCCAGGGTCCAATCTATGAAATGACCCTGAAGCTTATGGTATGTCTGTAATTATGTCCCCACGAAAACAGACCAATCACAGCTCACGCCGCTGCGTGCATGACGTCACGAAACCGAAACTGACAAGTGAAACTTAACATCTGTGTGACTGAACTGCAGCACAGAACAGACATGTGACAGAAACGGCGCTGAAGCTAACCTAAGTCTTCACGAACTGCACACCTACTAACGTTGCTATTGCTATCTAAAGATTTGACAGTTAGACAGTCGCTGTTATTAGACTTTGTGTGTTGTTTAAGTTGTACTTTTTCAAAAAGGCAGCTACTCGACGCAATTCGAGCAGAGATAAGCGTCGCGACAACTACAACGACCACAATCCATTGCGCCTGCAGGCACGGAAGTGACGCAACAGTTGGGGAAAACAGGGAACACAGAACAACGTGTGAGGTAATGATGTGTACTGTTACCCAACAACACAGATATTCCACAACAAAACATCCAACAAACTCATAGTTTGTATTCAGTCTTATATTCTGCCTTGAAATTGGTCCAGTGAATTATCTAGTGTCATCTAGTGACTAATATGAGTTAATATGGGGAGAACCATAGACTGTATATGAAGATATTATTATATTATAGTTTATTATATTATTAATATATATATACACACACACAGTCTATGGGAAGAACTGAAAGCAGTAACGTCTGACAAAGACAAGATCTCTACTTCTGACCAGATACTGTATGACAAGGGGAATAACTGATAAGTCATCAGAGGTGGAGAAACAAGCTTCAGTGAGAAGTGATTACTAACCAGGAAACTTCTATTGATTCACTAAACCAGCTGATTGTGATTAACATAACTCTTCAGTGAGGTTGGGTAAACTATTAGTGACGTCAGCGGGTTTAGTGGATGGGTAGAGCTGATTCATGGTTAGTACCGGACCTGGTTTTTCCACTTATTAATATATGCACCTGACATTCTGTACATTTTTAAATAACTAAGTTTGAGATTGTTGAGTTTAAAATTTCAATTAAAATTATTCAAAAAACAGTTGTCATTATTTCATGGTACATTCACAGTACATTCTACTGTGCTTCCTTTATTTAGCATGTTAGGTCTCAGTTTTAACTTACAATTGCATTTATGATTAAATGTATGCAAATTATTATGTTAAACCCAACTTGCACATATTTAATACATACAATCACTCTCAATACTAAAACTACAGATAAGAGCTATTCATTATTAAATATGTATATATATTTAATTAGGTAGTTTACCGTACTGTACTTGTTTGTTTGTTTTGCTTGGTCTCCACCATGCAACGCATAATCACTGTCAGACACGCACATTCATTATTGTTTTTTTCAAACCTGAATGAGTATCAATCTGTTTCTCACGCAGCCTTGTTGTTAGGAGATATATCCGTCTGATGGCGGTAATGTGTCTGTCTGTTGTGTATTGTTATTAGAGACATGGGGAGGATCCGCTCCACTCGCAGGCTGCGCTCCTGGATGGTTGAACAAGTGAGTGTGAAATTGTGTGTGTCTGGGGATCCATGCTTTTTTAACACACACCCGTGACCTGACCTGTGCTCTGGATGTTCAGTATCGTGGGTGTTAAGTGTGAACTCTGCAAGTCTGAAACTGGGGGGGCATTTATTTAATGATTCTCCACACAAATGTGTCATTTGGTAATAAAAGAAAAAAAGATGCACAAATACGCTATTTAACAAGCTGACACAGTCGGGCCCCCATATGAAACCTTGACAGGGTGCCTATTTATACATGTAGAGTTTTATTTCAAAAACACTACATATCGCTTTCTGAACAAAATGTTGTCCAGCCTTGCTCCTGTAGTCCACAGCATGTGGCTGTCCGAGCTCATTCGTCTTGCCGGACAATGTTTGGGTGCAGGTCAGCAGTGGGAAGTATGCAGGACTGGTATGGGACGATGAAGCCAAGACCATGTTCCGCATCCCCTGGAAACACGCAGGGAAACAGGACTTCCGCAGCGACGAGGACGCTGCCATCTTCAAGGTCTTTACGTTAACATTTACCTGTTTTATAAGGGTGAACTAGGTCAGTGTTGTGTGGGTACAAGTGAGGTTTAATCCCCAGTCAATGCAGCCCGTAATGTGTCCATCAGCAGCCCATTGTGTTTGGGCTAAGTGCTCTTGAGCAAGGCACTCAGCGGCTACTATAGCTGCTCACTTATGGTAAGCGCTAGCTGAAAAGTTTGAAATCTTCAGTACATATTTTTACACACATTTTGCATAGCTTAACATACAGCGGGCTGAAGTATTTTAGTATACGCAAAATGAGTCCCAAAAGTCTGACTGTGATTCTGTTCACTGATTGGATGAAAATAAACTGCATCATTCACAGGCGTGGGCGGAGTTTAAGGGGAAGTTAACGGAGGAGGACCCCACCACCTGGAAGACTCGTCTCCGCTGCGCCCTCAACAAGAGCACGGAGTTCAAAGAGGTCACGGAACGCTCCCAGCTGGACATCTCTGAGCCCTACAAGGTCTACCGCCTGGTTCCTATCAGCGAGCAGGGTGAGAGACTGATACACACAGCAGTGCATTTATATTTGTATTTCAGACATTTAGAGTCCAGAGCGTCTTACACTGAATGAGAAGGCACCATATGGCTGTTGTTCAACATGTTGCAGTGAAAAATGTATTACTGAAATACAAGATAATAAAATGTATGAAACTAAATGTGTAGCGTAGTGGTTATTTCCAGTTCAAGCCATTCGAGGAGTGTGTCTGTTCTCTGCTGCAGCGAGTTACACCAATGTTAAGCTTTGCTTTTAAATTTTGGTTTTGTGACGTCATCCACGCAGCAGTGTGAGCTGTGATTGGTCTGCTTTTGTGGCATCAGACATACAGACAAACCCTGTTATAGACGACTCCGCCTTCGGCCAGTCTGTAAACATTATCTTGATACTAGGGAAGTGACATTTCTGAAACAAGTTAAACTGCATTAGGGGAAATTGAAACTATCTCCTACCATTGTCAGCTAGTCTGAATTGTTTTTAAAACAAGACTAGGCAAGGCTAGTTGTACTGGACCCTGGATACAGCCTACAACTAGTTAGCTAGCATGTGAACTAGCAAACTACCAAACTAAGCTGTGCCAGAGCACACAATTCATTAATACACAAAAAATAACTATCTGTCAAAAACTGAATCACACTGGTTTTGCTGGTTTCACATTCAACACCTGGAGGTCTTTAGGGAGAAATAATTATTTTTTAATTTTTTTCAGGTTTGGTGGTTCCTGAAAAGAAAACCACGAGGAGGCAGAAGAGAAGGAGCAGCGACTCAGCAGACGAGGATCCTGACGTCCAGGTCAAGCAGATCAAGGAGGAAGTCGACGCCTCTCAGTTGGTGCGTCACACTTATAGAGCGATAATGAAGAGAGCGTTCTTCAGCTTCATAGTAGCACGTTGTATGGCGCATTGGCAATGTTGCAGTTACGAAACCAAAGTACACGGGAAACGCCTGAAATCCGGGTCACAAGTTGCTCCTTGAACTGCTCCATTTTTTATCCTTCAATATGACGAGTTTGTTACGTTCATTTAGCTGTCGTTTTGGTTCTGCGAGTGTTGACGTCACGCTACCAGATATCCTGCTATAGGATGTCCTAGTACCCTTGGTAGCAGCAAGTATTCTGACCCAACACACTCTTAAATACAGACACACTCCCCTTCCTTAAACCAGGATTCATTTCCAACTGGGTTAAATCCCATTGCTTGTTTTCCATAATTTTCCATGAAAATGCTTGTTATAAAATGCACTCAAAACTACAGTATCTGTATATACAGTATCATTATATGTCATATTGCCTACACTGATTATTATTAGAAGCAATTAACGTAACAACTGTCTGGGGTGAGTACATAGTCCAGGTAGGTGTGAAAATGAGCCCAGAAGTGTTAGAAAGTGAACTTTCTCACCAACCTCAACCTCTTTGATTTCAGCGTATTGAGAACTTCATTATGGGGACTGATGTCACGGTCCAAACAGAAGAACCCGCTCAGCAGACCGTCTCCTCGCAGGAAGGAGGAAGTAAGTTCAGGTCATCTCTCTCAGCCTTCGCGTCAGGTGGTTAACATGTGGTTAACTTCTGGAGCAGAAAATCCTTGTTGTAACTGTGTTGCGCTTCTGGCCACGCCCCAATCAGTGATGTCATAGCAGGTATTTTCCCTTTTACAACGTCACGCTTTGTAATCTGATCCAATCAGAACCAGAGCTCTAGTAAAAGTTAATCTAGCCCCCCCCCTTTCCACTCTCGCGCCCCACTTTTTCACACCTTTTAAAATTGTGTTGTAGGCTGAAAACAGTGTGCTTACGTACTCTTTAAGAACACTTCAGCAACATGGATGCTTGCTATCACAGGGCCTGAACCTGGGGCCTTCCAGTTGAAGCTAGTCTTCCTACTCACTAAAACAGCCTGCTGTGCTAACAGACCAGAGAACGGTCTGGCGGTAGCCTCGAAGTCAGAGAAGCAGGCTTGTGACCAGGAAGTTGCTGGTTCGAGTCCCTAAACCGGCTGGGAAAATCTGGGCGGGGAAAGTGAAAAATCCCTCAACAAGTACTGTCGAGGTACCTTTGAGCAAGGAACTTAACCCTCATCTGTTCCAGTGGAGGTGCTGAGTAGCCAGTAGTAGAAGACTGGTTGTACTGGTCAGTTCCCAGGTGTGAAGGTGTGTAACTGTGGGTTTAAGTTTAAGAACTTGATAATTTTCTTCTCTTCACAGAAACTAATGGAAGTTCCTCTTGGAGAGAATGTTCCTCGAGTCAAATGAAGATGTTTTTTTTTATTCGACTGAACTGAGCCCAATATCAAATGAAATGTTTCCTATTTGCGTTCTGCCTTAAAGGTGCTATTTGTACTATGTTAAAATCAAAAAGTGAATTACTACATTGTAAGATATAGTATAATGGTGATAGTCTAAAAGCTTCCCCTCTCTCTCTGTTTTAATAATAACTGTTTATTCTTGATATTTTTGACATTATATCTGCTGATCATCTTTGTCTTTCACCATCTAAGGTCAGTTCCCTTAACCTCATTCTTTGGAAAGATAAGTTATTGGAAAAAAAAAAAATGTATTCATTGCGTCTGTTTGTCTCAAACAGTCGTGTGGATACATTCACATTAGATACAAACATTCTAATTGGATAATTACACACTTATCAAGGCATGAAGGTGTGGTGTGTTGGTTGGTAACTCATCTTTCTACATGATGAGCTTGCAGATGGTTTAACCCATGTAACTAAGTGTATGTATGTATGTGGGTCATTCCTGTTATCCAGTGACCTTCTGACCTCGTAACTTTTGAAAATAAAAGTATCCATTTTTTTATGTTTTTAATATTCTATCAGAAAACTGACATGTAACATGAACACATATTGGCCAAGCTCAGGTACTTAAATCCAAGTCATTTTGGGCAGATAGAGAACATTCCACAGTGTTAGGACATATACATAAGCCCTTCCATCTTACATTATTGTCAAATTATTATTTGAAAGTACCAACAGGGTGGAATTAGCACTAGTGGTGAACAACAGGTTTGAACAACAACTGATATTTTTATTAACTTTCAGCAATAGACAAAAAGAGGAAAGGAAAGCCGACCGCTCACCACAGTGACCTAAAGCCACAGCAAATAAATGTGCTGTATACGACACAATGGATAAGACAGAAGTCCTTGAATGGAATTGTCCTCGGCATGCGTGGTGCATGTGTGAGGCAGGAGGGCAGGAGCCCTTTTCATGATGTAGATTAATACCAAAACAGTCGACTCTATGTCAGCGTTGGCCTTGCAAGGCTCAGACTGATTTAAAAGAGCAGATGGCGTGTTGAGCCATTTTCAACCCATGAAATACAGATTTGTTTACATTTGGTGTCAATGTTTTATTATTTTATGGCTTATATTTATTGTAGAATTTGATCATTTGCAGTTGGGGACATGGTAAAAACAAATGTCTCTACCAAAAACAAAGTGGTTAAAATACCACAAACAAAAGATTTTAACATCTATGAGACTTTTTACCTGGTTAAATAAAGGATATTGATTGATTGATTGATTGATTGATTGATTGACAAATTATATTTAAGATTCATAGTTTTGTGTTTATGATAAAGAAGACCTAAACCTATAATTGAAGCCTTTTCAAATAAACATTTTACAGCAAATATTAAGATTCCTGGGGACAGAAAAGGCTCTGGATAGTAGGAACCTGCCATGTATGTATGTATGTACAGTGTGGGAGGTTTGCCTCTTCACTTGACTGGCTGTTAATTATTATTATTATTATTATATAAGTCAATGTGAGGAACTTTATTCATTCAAACAATCTAGAAGAATATTTAAGAATATGGAGTCAGCCAAGATAGTCCTAAAAGGAAGGGGCCTTCTATTTTTCAGGGGTTTTCCCACTCTATCTATCCTACAGTTATGTCCATGGCTGCAGGCCAGGGATCCGGGGGGCAGGTCAGTTAAGGACACGCTGGCTAGGGGGTGGAGGCATGACACAGAGGATATACCACCAAAAACATGCTGTTTAACACCTCAGAAGGGATCATCTACATGTTAAATCTCTGCTAAATAAACACTTAACTGAATGCTTCTGCACCTTAAACAAAAAAAACAATTACATCATTAACCGAAAGCGGACGTTTGTAATTGAGGCTGGTGTGCTTATTTATTGCCCCCTGGCGGTCAAAATAAAAACTAGTTTATTTAAAGTCATGTGATTTCTGGGAAAGGGAGCGTCTCGACAGAGCAGCAGACCGACGGAGTTCAGACTCTACAGACGCGCTGCTCTCTCTCTCTCTGTCTGTCTCTCTCTCTCTGTCTGACGAGGAAACGCAACTGAGGTAAACGAAACTTAACTGATTCCTTTTATGTAGCATGTTAGCTGTCTGTTTTAAACTTACAATTGCATTTACGATTACATTTAATGCAAATTAGTATTTGTTAAACGGAGTTAAACCCAACTTAGATTATTTTTTGCTTTTGTTGGGGTTACACATATTTAATACATGCAATTTAATACACACTAAAATACAAAAACTACAGCTAAGACCTACTCATTATTAAACATGATCACTATGTACTATAGTTTATCCTATTGTAGTTATTTGCTGGTTTTGCTTGGGCTCCATCATGCAGCAACACGGTCGACTATCAATGTGTTTCTCAAGCAATCTTGTTGAGAGATTAGTCTTTTCCGGTTGATGGTAGTAATGTGTGTGTCTGTTATTAGAGATATGGCTTCAGGGAGAATCCGCTCCACTCGCAGGCTGCGCTCCTGGATGGTTGATCAGGTCAGTGAGAAAGTCTGTCTGTCTGTGTGTTTGTGTCTGTCTGTGTGTGTGTGTTTGTGTCTGTGCGTTTTTTTTAACAAACGCTCCCGACCTGTGGTCTGGATGTTCAGTAGTGTGGGTGAGAGTGTAAACTCTCTGTAAGTCTGAAACCATGGGGGCGATTTATTGTTTCGATTTGCCACACAAACGTGTTATTTTCTAAAAACATAAAAGCTACTATTGATTCCCCACACAAATGTGTCATTTGATAATTAAAAAAGATATATATGATGGGGAATTGTGTGCTTACACTCCTGACTTGTGCTCTGGATGTTCAGTATCGGGGGTGTAAAGTGTAAACTCTGCAAGTCTGAAACTGGGGGGGCATTTATTTATTGATTCTCCACACAAATGTGTCATTTGGTAGTAAAAAAAAGGTGCACAAATACGCTATTTAACAAGTCACAGTCGGGCCCCCATATGAAACCTTGACAGGGTGCCTATTTATACATGTAGAGTTTTATTTCAAAAACACTACATATCGCTTTCTGAACAAAATGTTGTCCAGCCTTGCTCCTGTAGTCTACAGCATGTGGCTGTCTGAGCTCATTCGTCTTGTCGGACAATGTTTGGGTGCAGGTCAGCAGTGGGAAGTATGCAGGACTGGTATGGGACGATGAAGCCAAGACCATGTTCCGCATCCCCTGGAAACATGCAGGGAAACAGGACTTCCGCAGCGACGAGGACGCTGCCATCTTCAAGGTCTTTACATAATATTTACATAACATTACATTATCTGTTTTATAGGGGCAAACTAGATCGTGTTATGTGGCGACAAATGAGGAGCCAAAATCATGGCTACAGCAGCTGTAGAATTGAAAAGGTCTTTTTAAGAAACACTGTAACAAGTTTGGTTACAGTGTCAATGACTACTCGTCATTTGATCTCTAAAATATAGAGGATCTGGTCAGCTTTCTAATGCCAAGTTACTGTACACCATCACCTCTAACATTTTCTGAATAAAAACAATACATTTCTAATAGTAAACAGAATAATTTAAGCATTTGTTTCTGTTCCATTACACATCTGAGCTTTGTAGTACTATAATATACACAGAATGTCTCAAAAGTCTGGCTGTGTCCATTTTTTTTTTTTTAAATCACTGATTCCGTTCACTGATTGGATGAAAATAAACTGCATCATCTGCAGGCGTGGGCGGAGTTTAAGGGGAAGTTGACGGAGGGTGGCCGGGAGGACCCCGCCTCCTGGAAGACTCGTCTCCGCTGCGCCCTCAACAAGAGCACGGAGTTCAAAGAGGTCACGGAACGCTCCCAGCTGGACATCTCTGAGCCCTACAAGGTCTACCGCCTGGTTCCTATCAGCGAGCAGGGTGAGAGACTGATACACACAGCAGTGCATTTATATTTGTATTTGAGACATTTAGCACATGTCAGTGTTTCCCCAAGTGTGGCACAAAACACCACAAAATGAAATGTTGGTTAATGCATGAAATGGATCTGCATGCTAAATGGTGTGGAACTCTAACCTGCTTCTGTCTGCAACGTCAGAGTTCACGCTAATCTCACGTGAACAGTTCACGCTCACCTGCGTCACGGTGTTGCCTTTGAACGCACCGCGCGCTCATGACGTGTACCTCGGACATCCTCGAGAGACCAGGCGTTACAACACAGACTTGCAACTTATATAAACAAGACACGTGGCTTTTATTGGACATGTTGCAGAGATGGCAGCGTTCTGTGCTGTGCTTTGGGGGGAATGAGGTGGAGGTTGAAGGTAGATGGATGCATCAGCTCAGGGACAGTCTCTCGAACCACTAGATGACGCTCACACTCCCTTCACACCCTCCTACTTCAGTTAGAAACCCTCGGTCACTCCCTCTTCCATCGTAGGCTGAAAACACATCTGAACACTATTGTACTAACAACAAATCCCTTCTACCTCTCTCCTTACCTCTCATTTTATTTTACTTAACTATTTAAGATTTAAGATCACCTCGTGGTCACAGGATTATTGTCAGGGCTCTATGGTTCTGACCTTTGAACTCCTTCCTAGTGATTGCTTGTGAGTCACTCGGGAGTAGAGCATCACGTAAATGCAAAGAGGAAACACCTGCAGTCGGCCTGCTGTCACGTCAGCTGTGTACATGGTGACCTAGTCAACAAGGCCAAAGTACAATCCTTACAATGCCTGACAGGCTCTGACTCATCACTGTAGTGTATACACTGTAAAAAAAATAGTTGTTGTTAAATCTAGTATTGCATTCTGGGAGAAATAAGTATTTTTAAAAAAAATTTCAGGTTTGGTGCTGCCTGAAAAAAAATGCAGAGAGAGAACCGTGAGGAGGGAGAAGAGAAGGAGCAGCGAATCAGCAGACGAGGATCGTGACGTCCAGGTCAAGCAGATCAAGGAGGAAGTTGTCACCTCTCAGCTGGTGCGTCACACTTATAGAGCGATAATGGAGAGGGGGTTCTTTAGCTCAGTTATGGGTACAACAGTGATGTAAGAGCAGTCACAAACTCTACCCTTGGCAGCAGCAAGTATTCTGACCCAACACACTCTTATGTACAGACACACTCCCCGTCCTCAAACCAGGGTCAATATCCAACCGGGTTAAATCCCAAACCCTCCCCTCAACCCCTTACCCACCAACCAGGGTTCGTCTTTCATGCCACCCCATTTGTTTTTGTCGCTGTCCTTCCTTGTGTAACATTGCCACTTGGTCTTTATTGTAAAGCACTTGTAAAGTACCCGTAATCCTCGTAAAAGAATCCAGCATTATGGCTTTTATACAGCGGTTACAAACCCCTGCATGCAAACTGAAAGGTTCTCGTCAAAGTATACCTGCATTAGCATAAAAAGCAGGAGGAAACGACAGAGCTCGTAAAATAGATCTCTGGTTACCACAACAGTTGGTATAGTTGCCAATGACGCAGAACAGAGTTGACATAGCAACCGATATGGGAATAATCAGCGCCGTTGGAATGCGTCTTTGACACATTCCAAGATTGCTTGGCTAAAATTCCTGTTGTATGAGGCCGGTTTCACGTCATTCGATTCACGATCGAGCCTCTCTGCTGGACTTAACCTCGGTCTTTCTCACCAACCTCAACCTCTGTGATTTCAGTGTATTGAGGACTTCATCATGGGGGCTGAAGAACAAAGAGAGGAACCTGCTCAGCAGATCGTCTTGCAGGCAGGAGGACGTAAGTTCAGCTCTTCTCTCTTCACATGATTCTACAGAGTCACAGCGTCTGGCGTGTGGTTGATTGACATGCCTAATCTCCCTCTCCTTCTCCTTCTCCTTCTCTCTCTCTCTTGTTCTCTCTCTTTATCTTACACACCTTCCCTTCTCTATATCCCTCTCTCCCCCCCCAATAGTCGATGAGATCCAGTTGGATGTCCGGATTGAGACAGTTCCTCCTCCTCCAGGAGGTAATTAACTAAGGATACATTTTCATGTTTCATTTTCATTTTTGAAGTGAATATAATATCTTCAGCTCTGTTTTGCAGTGAGGTACTGCAGACAATAATACTAACTAGAAAGGCCCTCAGAGGTGCTGGGTCTGAAAAGGTGGTCAGCCATACACCTGACTGACAATAATGACCAAACTTTTGACATTCATGTGCGCCATCAATCTTTGACCGATTTGAATGATTTTCAATAGTGCAGGTCCTTGGCTGACTGTCAACATATCCACCAAGTTTGAGCCAAATCAGATAGGAAATGGGTGATTTATTGTGGTTAGGGACAGACAGACACACAGACCCAGGCAAAAACAATATGCCTGTCCACATGCTTGCATATAGTTTAATAAACTATAAACACCAACAGAAACAGAATACTAATGTGCACTAATCAAAGTTTAGAACAGTTAACAGTACTACTGTATTGTCTGAAAGGTTTTCCTTAAATAGTGCACATATATAATACTAAAGGAAGAGAGAGCAAGATAACTAACTAGCTCCCTTGTTACCTCAAGAGTTAGCAAAGCAATTATTAGCATGATTGGAAAGCATCTTTTACCAAACAGATTGCTTTTATAATTATATTTTATGGAGTTAATTTCCAAAACACTATTGTTTTTGGACAAAATTAATTATTCCCTGGATTTCATTCATTGATATTTCTAAAATATAGAGAATCCAGTCTGTAAAAGAGTTACCATTTTTCCAACCAAGGACTGAAATTTGTCACTATCCTTTATAAACTAGCATAATTTGATTTGATTTTTCAAATCACTTTTTAAGATATCGCCATGGTAACGCTGTCAACAGGTCATCTGGGGGTGAGGCACTCCTCTGTACTCTTTACCTGTTCTTTATTAACCAGTAGCTAATTAATGAAATTAATTAATTCCACAATCAGCCACCAATGGGACTGATCAGAATCTATACTTGTTTTGAAATTGTGAATATCTCAATTTGGAACAATACTTTAGTTATTCATGCTCAGTTTTCACCCCTTTCTCTCTCTCTCTCTCTCTCTCTCTCTCTCTCTCTCTCTTTCTCTCTCTCTCTCTCTCTCTTTCTTTCTCTCTCTCTCTCTCTTTCTTTCTGTCACTCACTCTTTCTTTTTCTCTTCCTGTTTTCCTCTCCCTCTCCAGACCAGGACTCGTTCCACGTCGTGGTGAAATATTTAGGACAGCAGGTTCTCAAACGAGAAGTCCCGGGCTCTGACATCCGGATAGCGTACCTGCAGCCCTCCCC
>OMKK01082831.1:0-18487 GCA_900302305.1 Polymixia japonica | reverse complement strand
CCCCAGCCTCCCTCATAGGTGGGTTTCCACGCATCGCCCTGCCTGAGCCCCCCTCCACCCTGGCCACCAGCTGCAGCACGCAGCTCCAGGCCCTGTCCACCCTGTTGCCCTACATGGAGAAAGGCGTGGTGCTGACCTCCACGACCTCGGGGGTCTACGCCACGCGTTTCTGCCAGGGCCGAGTGTTCTGGACGGGGCCGCACACGGCGACGCAGGGGCTACACAAGATGGAGCGCAACACGGAGCCCGTGCTGCTCTTCAGCAAAGACGTCTTCAGGCAACGTGAGTCACTGCAAGTCACTGTTGGTTCGCCTTGTTCGATTGAAGTTCTTTGCGTGTGGGGTTTCATCTTTTACATTCCAGGAGTCAATCCAAGGCTCGACTATCTCTAGGCACAATCTGATGAAACGTTAGTTGAATGATAATATTTGTGTGTGCCATCCAATTGAAAGCTGAACTGCTTGTTCCTCTTCAGAACTCGACTACTTCCAGGTGAACGGGGGCGAGCCTCCTCAGTGCGGCGTCACTCTGTGTTTCGGAGAAGAATTGAGTAACACAGAGGACCCATCCAGCAAGCTCATCATCGTTCAGGTACAGATACTGTTTCCTTCTGTCCAACACCCTAGACATTTATATTTCCAAATTATTACTATTATTAATTAAGTGACTCTTTTTATATCATTGTATATTTAATTGGTTACAAATTGATAGCCTATGTATGCAGGCCCACATATCATCCAGTGCTTAACGAGATTTACACGTCTGCTTGCTGACATGAACAAAGACTCTGTGACAGCTGTACCTTAGCACTTAAACTGGGGGACTCAAGGCTCGGTAGATGACTAGCAAAATGTATTTCAACAAAGAACTGTTGCCCTTCTAAGTAGTTTGTTTCCTGCAGAAGGCTTCTGATTTTAATGAAATTAAAAACTGCAAGACAACATAAGTCATTTGACTCAGGAAGCATTAGAGGCATTTCTAACACACCTAAATACAAGATTAAGATTAATTACAAGATTAGGAAGCTCCTAAGAATTAGCAGCCTAAACACAAAATATGATCATTCCAAGAACATATTTGGCTGATTCAGCTCTTCCTCTGCAGATCACACTACCATGGGCTCAACAGCAGGTCCTGAACGCACAATCCATTTTTCAATCCATAAGCATCCTTCAGTCCCTGGCCAGCCAGTCACCACTCGGAGAGATAACCCTCAACCTGGTTCCAGCGCCCCTAAGTGTTGAATCACAGGCATCCTAAATCATCTCTAATGGAGTCAACCAAGCACTATGCACAATGTGAAGAGTTTCATTCCAAAATAAGATGGCTGCCATTTTGGGGAGAAAGGGGACATTACAACACCATACCACAAAACAATTCTCTTTTTTTTTGTAACTCAAATCCTGGTTGACAAAATAACATGTTTGCAGTAAATATCTTCTGCATTTTGGAGATATTGAATATAGTTTCAGGTGTTGGAAGTTTTTTTTTTTTTTACCATAGAAATAGAGCAGTTCATGTCCTCTCAGACACAAGTCACTATTACTGAGACGCACTACATGTAACCCTCTGCTTTGACCTTATCAACTTTCCTCTTGCCGTTTATATATATCTCAAATTTAAATGTTACAGTGCGGTCTCCAGCACACTTCCTCTTTTTCTGTAGATGAGCATTGACTCAACTTAGTTGTTTACGTGATCATATGTGACTACGACTGTTTTTATGGCTTTTGTCACTGCTTTTCAAATACAGCTAAGTAATTTTAAAAGGATTAATAAACAGTGTATGTATGTTGAAACTGGCAACAGCAAAATAGATCAATAGACAGAAAACAGACAGTTTGCTCAGTTATCGTTCACTAAACTTTGATACAAATATCACATTTTTTATTCTACTGCTACACCTCATAATCCATTCTAATCAAGCTCATGCATGCTGGTTTTCTTGTGGTGCTGGAAACCATTCCACACAAATGGGACTCAAAGCTCTCTTGCACTGTTGGTGGATGTTATTTTAATTGATAAAAAGTTGCACACTGAACGTGAGGAGGACAGTATGTTGCACACTTGCTCTGGTGTCGTTGGCACACGTTTGGCTTAACAGAGTCTTAGTGGGTTGACAGACCACAGGCTGGAACACAAGGCACACTCTGGAACCAGAGACCAGTGAAGCGACAGTGAATGAAAGACTGCAGAGATCTACCAGACTGTAAATATTATGTGTATTTATGCATGTATTGTACTGTTAATGTCCTTCTCCTATTCAAAACTATTGCATTAATAATAAATTTCTCATTTCTAAAACCTGTTAAACGGGTGATTTATAATCATTGGTTATAGAAAAACACAAATAACTTGTGATATTTTTACAAGATGACATGGGTCAAAGAACACATAAATAAATCCAAGCTATAGTACAAATTAATGCTACATCTCTGTCTACACATTTCCATTAGCCGGTGAGGCAAGCTCTGCTATCTTGCTATTGATTTTCTGATTGGTCCAGTCTTTTGTGATGTCATCCAGGTGGCTGTCAAAATCCACCAATAGCATGTGATCCCCCGACTCCAGCATCTGACTGGCTATTGCTCGAGTTTCCTCCCACTGTCTTAGCATAATCCTGAAGAAAAATGAAGAGCAGAAAAAAATGAGTGCTTCTCTCATGGATGCGATCAGGACAATGAGATTATTAATACTGCAACTTTGATTCACTCGTGAATTTTTTCAGTAGGACATTTTTTTATTTTTTTTTATTATTTTTACATTTTTTTAATTTAAAAAAATGTAAAAGTAGAATAAATCCAACGCATGCAACATCTAGATTACAGCGTGATGCATCTGCAACAGAATGAGGCAGCGGTAATTCTCTCATTTAAAATGAATGAGCTTCCATTGGGGAATAATGCAGTCAATGCGTTTCATATGAGGAAGGAGCGAGGAAGAGTCAGGCCTGCGCTTACGTGTGTTTGTCTTTCAGCGTCCATCGTGAGTCTTTGCGCTCATACATCACTATAGGAGGGACCCGATAGTCTGGAGACATCTTACCGCCATCAATCTGAAAAGCAGAAAACAATGTTTAAAAAAAAACTGGAAAAATAAAACAGAAAATGAAGCATTACTTTCCAAAACATTATGATTTTGGGGGAAAGAAATCCCCTCAAGTTGATAATTCAACTACAGTCTTCAACATCATTTCAATTTCTTTCAGACCTTAATTCTTGACCAAATTTAATGATTTCAGCCAGTGTTCATGATACATGCTGATAATAGATAATATTACTTTACATAACAACAAACATGGTGATATGTTGAATATCAATGTATCTACCACGACATAAAATGTGTAGGATTATGTTTATCAAGACAGAACAACAGGATTGTTTCATAGATTTGGAGGCATTTTGTGAGAACGTTTTGAGATCTGGAAATGATTTGTGTTGAACTCACCATTAACAAAACAGCATTGTTGAACTGCTCAGCAATCTTGTCGGCTATCTTCAGCGCGCATGGTGTTGGACTATCCAGTGGAAAACAGGATGAAAGAAAGAGAGAACATAGACATTGATCACTCTCTACAGTCACAGAAACCACTATCTCACTGGTCCTGATGCAAGTCCTTCTGTCCTCCTGTCTGTGTATGGGAGAGATTTCAAACTCCATGCCAACTTCTGACGGTTTCATGTTGCCTTACATATCAGAAAATACAAACACCAATCAGAACATGACTTGAGAGCTTTTCCAAATCATAAAATACCTCTAAACCTGGACTACATCTGCTCCATCAAGCAGCAAATATTTGTGTTTTTGGTGAAGAAGACTAAGGAATAGCATAACAGTTATAAAAATTGCAATTTGACTTAAATGATTGGTGGATCGGATGGACCTCAACAATTCAGAAAAGTTGTGTTCTATTAGTTATGTACATTTGCCAATAAGCAAGGCATCATAAACTGACAGGATTACGCTGTGGAGTGTAATGTGACATTCTTTCCCATACCAAGAGCCAAACAGATCAAAGAGCCATGTAACAGATCAAAGAACTCACCTGCTGTCAGATACACAGGCATTAGCTTGATAGTATCCCACTATCCTCTGCTGGGTCTGTGAACACCATACATCCACCTGCAACAACAGACATACTGTTGTTATAGTAAATTATTTGATTCACAAGAAGTCATTTACATTTATATATACTGCATTTAGACAATATTAATTTTCAGGGCAACTTATATTGAGTCCATCAAGACAATAAGCTTTGATTCCTGGGAAAAAAAAAAAAAAAAAGGGGGAGTGCACCTCAAGGCCTTCCAGGCACCAAGGCCCTTGAGTCAAGGCCTCAGTACTGTTACACTATTCCATTGACCATAGAATACTCATGTAAGAGAAACATACTATGAAACAATCTAAAATAAGAGCTAGGGAGAAAACAAAAAAGAATGCAAAGAAATGAAATAAAAATGAAAGCCATGAATCACTACCATCACTGGCAAACCCTGTATCTGTAATTATGTGAAAACAAAGTGTTGAGGAGAGCGACATCATCCTCTAATCCAGTGGTCTCCAACCATCTGCCATCAAGCACCAAGAGTATGCAGGTTTTCATTCCAACCAAACACTACATACAGGTGATTTCAAATGTTGGAAGTTTTTCCTAGCTCCACACTTCTCTAAATCCATCACACTCCTTTATGCCTTCTATGCCTGCTCTACGTGCCTCCTGTAATTACCCCCCGGGGATAAATAAAGTTCTTTGAATCTTGAATCTTGAATCATTACAGGAAAAAAAAAGATTTGCCCAGTGGGGCCACAAGTGGTTTCCTCCGCCACAGTGATGTGGTGTTACCTGTGTGAGCGCCAGCTGAGTGATGGGTGCCAGAGGAAGGTGAGAGTGAAGGAGCGGTACGCAATCTGTGACGCAGACAGCGCCGCCTGGCGAGCTGGACGACAACAGCAGCCCGTTGATGCTGCACCGTGGAAACAGACAGGCGTGCAGGTACATCTTGACGTAAGCACGGCAGGACAGCTCTACCTCTCCCATGGCTGAGACTCACACCACTGTAATAACGACACAACAGGTCCATATACGTTTTCTTTCTCAGCATTACACGCCATCAATGACAATGATGCTACATGCATTATGTGCCAATACGTAATGATGTTTATCAAAGCTATATTGGGGCTTGCTTTAGTTGAAATTAGAATTGGCTACATGCAATACATGTCGATGCATCACTGTTTATGAAGGCTGTGTTTAGCTTGTTGTTATCCTGTTCAAAATTAGAACTGGCTACATGCAATATCTGCCAATACATAACTGTTTATCAAGGCTGTTATTGTGCTTGGTTTAGTTATTTTGTACAAAATTAGAACTGGCTACAATGAAATGTATTCCAATGTATAACTGTGTATGAAGGCTATGTTCATCTTGCTGTAGTTGTCCTGTGTAGAAGTAGAATTAGCTCTATAGCTGCTAGCTAACGTCGTTGTGTGAATCACTTAGCAAGCTGCTAACCAAGCTGATGTGCATTCATCCTTACCAACAAGTTAATATATGTCTTCGCTTAAGATTTTGCAAGTGCGGCGTTAAAGAGTTAAGTGTTGATACTGCGATCTGCAAATATGATCGTTCAGGAAGTAAACAACCGACAAAATAACAAGTAGGTAAAATAGCTAATAATACTAGCGGTTAGCAACTTCACCTGTCAGCCAACTGCAACCTAACTATCACTTCCTTTCTCTCACATGACAGGGAAGCTACTGTTTGATTGGCGACGTAAAGATGTTTTGTAATGCTATTGGAGGGCTGGCTTGTCAATCATTTCTTCAGCTGCTCTTTTCACTTTAGGTTCTAAAATAGCGCACCCCTGCGGATGGGGGTTGAACCGCATGGGGGATCTTTTAGGAGCTTGGCATTAAGTTCAGCAAAAAAAAAAAAAAAAAAAACAGGTACGTAGAAATAAAAGTAAAATATAATATATATGTTTCATTTGATGGGAACCAGACAACCTGGGGTTAGATAAACTTAGTAAACATTTTACAAAACAAATATTATAAGTCTATAGCAATGCCACAGACTTTGATTAATATCTTTAGTCTCTTTACAAGTCAACTCTCCAGTTCTTTTATCATCGGGTCAATGAATTTGGTGACCAAAACATATCTTTCTTGTGACAGGAAAAGGTACAGGGCAAAACATTACCGGCTGAATTTAAGTTGTAGTAAACCTGACCTACCAAACAGCGGCACTACTGAACTGTGAGCAAAGATGATCGTTTAAATGTCAAGATGGCTCACACGCCATTCACCCTATAGAAAACCAACTGTCCAAAATGAAAATATTAATGACTATTAATGTTAGTCCTTTAGCAGGGTAGTCATATATAATATACACAGCAGCTAATTTAGAGAACCTCATGAAAATCAATTACTGACATCGTGCAGTATCATACTACGCATGTGCGAAAACGAACATCTGCTAAACAATACTAATTTAAAGACGTGTCTAGGTCTTATGCCGCTACCAAGAGCTTGCCAAAGTCCTAAACATTATTCTGTTTGGCTAAATCTATGAAGACCCTAGTAAAAAAAAGATATTGAACCGAATGTGAAACACTCCCATTGACTCCCAGTCGAAAATAAGCGGTATAGTCTGCTTAATGGGATTTTAATAGAAAACGGAAGTAGACGGAAGCGGAGTCTCTCTATTCAACTTGTGCTCTCTCTGTTTCTGGCCAATGAACGTAGAGAAGGGGAGGGGCCTAAAAAACTTGACGACCCTTGTCCTTGCCGGTTGTGGTTGAATCTCATTCATTTCACAAGCTCGCTTGACTCGCAGTCTTCGCACGTTTTTGCACAAATGAAAGCTGTTTCCAACAAATAACCAACTTACAACTAACAAGGGACACGTTGCCACAAAACGCGTGGCTCATCACAGGAGTTATAACTTGTAGGATAGCTGTCAGTAGAGCAGCAGACAGGTGGAGGAGGCGGCGCCTCTTATTGAGACGCTGCCGAGGTAACAAGGTTTATTTGTGACTGGTGGACGGACTATAAATAAAGTAAAAAACGGGTTTAACGTCCCCAGAATGTGCCGACGCACAGTCCTCGCTAAAGTAGACATTATAAACAATGTTGGTCAAAAATGCCGATGCAATCTTGAACTGAAATATTTTATCAGCAACGAACACAAACATAAAACAGACGAACGCTGTCGACATTGTGATAAACAAATGACACATCAAGCGTCGACATAAACAATTAGCCGCAACACAATACGACACGACGTTTTGCATTTAATATTTTTGATAAATGAGAGAACAAAGAGATCCTATCCACATGTCCCCCATTCCGGGGCCCCCGACGCAGCGCCGTCTCCGATTGGACGCCTCCTCCACACAACCCAGCCAATCCCGTGGCACCACAGAAAGCAACGTCAGCATCGGCCTCTCCGATTGGCCCAAACGGTTTGGCGCTTCTTGAATCCGCCGCAGCCGTAGTGGGCGGCGAGTGTGAGACGGACGGGAGGTTTGAATAGTTGCTGAGGCGGAAACATTGAAATCGGGACAAAAAAATTTGTTGAGGAGGAAAAAAAAAAAAAAGCTGAAAAATCGTAAAGTTGCGCGACGTCCCGTCTAACGAAAAACCCGTTGACACGACGCGCGCGCCGTGTTTTGTTCCGAGGCTCGCTCTGCTCTGCTCGTCGCGGGGGGTAACGACCGTTTCGCGCGCCGAGTAAAGCCGGTGTTCGCGTGGAGCTGGTAAGTCGGTGCACGCGCGAGGTGGAAGCGCTCGAGCCTCAACTAGCTAGCTCGCTAGCTAACTAAAGCTAAACCGTGCGGCTAGCCACACACACACACAACACAAAGGACCGTCGGATCCACTCGGAACCAGCTCGTTGGATGAGGACGGACCTCCCGTCGCAGGTAGGACATCCTGTCACTGTCGGTTTGGTTTAGTGTTTCTAGTGTTTCTAGTGACGGTTTGATCCGCTCTGTTCTGCTGCTGCGGTCGCGGTTAAGCTAACTAACAAACTCGCTGGTCAACAGCTAAAGCTAGCTTGTTTTGCTGGCTAGTTGTAGCCTCTGGTGGGTTAGCTGTTTACACAGACTCGTACGATTCCGATATATGTTGTTGTTTTTTTGCGTTTATCTGACGCTGTTGTCTAGAGCGACTTAAAATGAGTGAGGTAGCGGGTAGGGGGTTAAGTGCCTTGCTCAAGGGTACTGGGTCAGGTATGACCACACCGGGGGAGATCGAACCCAGGACCTTCCGGTTTGGTGGGGACGGACCTGTCTGCTCCCTAGACCATCCTGTCATCGCTACAGCGGGTACTAACGTGTTCTCTGGAGATTTGTTGGGCAACTTTGTTGATGTTGTTGTGACGTGGTTGTGTGTAAGACTTCAGGTGCGTGGATAGAGGGGGGGGGGTGTTTGGGGTCTAAATGGCTCGTATCCAATGAGGGCAAAGGTCATGGTTTTGTACATGTCACTTGAGGACACTTGATCTTGGGATTGTCGACGCCAGGGTCGTGTTGGTCAGTTTTGTCAGCTCTCAGGCTGGTGAGAGAGGAAGCCAATATTAAACTTTGGTCCCAGTGTCTCCCTGTATTTGTTTCTCTGACATTACATGCCGTGTGGGGGCGATATTCAGCCACCTGTTTCACAGCAAAATCTGAAATAATTAATTAGCTCAGTTAGGAGACTCTTGGGCTATAGAGTTGTTAATGACACCAGGATCTGTGCGATGTTATTATAGCAGAGGAGGGTTGGTAATGGTTGGCCATTGTCAGAAATGGTGAAGAAGGTTGTGACTCTTGCCATCACCTGCAGTTTTCCCCATTTTATTTGCATATGGACCTAAGCCTTTTCCCTACTCTCTCTGGTATTAAGATTACATATGACAAGATGTGTCATATAACCACAGTCACAATGTTCCAGGGGATATAGGGTTTACTGGCTATGCAACAGCATGTTTCCATGACAGCCGTCTGACAGGTCTAAGAGAGAGTGTGAAATTGAGTGAGATCAGACAGGCTGGCAGGCAGCGACTGACAGATTGACCACTGTAAGAGCAAACAGATAGATTTAGCTTCCACTCCAATTCCTCTGCAGTCCAAGGGATTACTGCCATGCAGTAGAGACTAGAGAGATAAAATAAAGTGAAGACACTTCGATTTCCTGTCAGAGTTTCAACAGTGAGTAGAAGTCCTGGCAAAGAAGTTTGGGGATTCCCAGTACTTGCATATCCTTTGAACCACCTCTTTGACTAGATGAGCACAGAAGTGAGAGTTGAATAGTAGCCGCTGTTAACGCTCGAGTGGTTTACTGTGTCTCTTAGCCTCTGGCAAGATGAGTTGCATCCAGGCTAAGTTGTGTGTCTGCTCTTGTATATCTGTATATGTACATTTTTAGCTGAAGAATTGTTTGTAGGTGAAATGTAATTACTAGTTGAACGCATGCTAGGTTAAGTGCCCACTTGGTTGTAGAAAGCCTAAAAATATATGGAAAATGAATTGATTGAAAGTATTAGAAATACTTCTCATTTCAGATATACACATGATATGACTGGACAGTTTATGTAGACTCCACTGGCATTTCTCATGTTATAATTATTATTATGAAAAATCACTTTAATTCATAGAGTGAATCACCCAGTGACTGTTTGCATACATCATAGAAAACACCCGTCAAAGCCAAGAAATAAATGTCTGGGAAAATGGCTGAATTGCAAAATGACCAGTGCATGGCAACCCTTATCTGTTGTGATTGGATCCAGGTTGATCATGGTGTTGACTGGGAAGCGCTCGGAGAAAGGCCCTGGCTGCTGGAAGAGGAGAGTCAAGTCTGAGTACATGAGACTGAGGCAGCTGAAACGCTTCAGACGGGCCGACGAGGTCAAGGTATGTTCACAGGAAAAGGACCAAGCGAATGTTTAAAGAAAGAGCATAGATTTCAGATGCAGGTCTCCCACGGGCCTTAAAAATCCTCAAGTTTTAGTTTTTGAAAACGGACATTGAAAGTGCTCAAAACTACTGTGAAAATTTTGTGTAAAAGTAGAAATCCCCTATGTGGAATAATGGAACAGGCCTATGTTGATCTGGATGTCAGAGCTCATATCTAACGTTACCGACCTCCCTCGCTCACGGTAAGACTCAGCTGAGAAGATATTGTGTGATTGAGCAAGGTGCTAAAAACATGACAATGTCCATCTATGTTTAAGGCTTTCTACGTGTTCTATAGTGTTTACATGGTGGTAAACCCTAATTCATGTCGCAAAACAGGTCACATTGAGTCCTTGATTTTGAGGGAATCGAGTCTTTAAAGTCATTAAAAAGTCCTTAAATTAGATGTTCAGTAAGATGTGGGAACCCTGCACACAGACTGAAGGATGTACTCTACCATGTTTAAATTAGTAGTACTACGTCCATAGTGGTATATTTGACCTGTCACTGGTATTGTTGTCTTTGGCAGATAAATTAACATCGTTTAGAGGTCCTGCTCTATTAAAAAGAAAGTTTCATGGTGGTTAAGTAAAGTAGCTGGTGGATTCCGTATGAAATAGGTAATTTCTCACTGTATTCCCTTAGAGTTTTTGTTGTTTAATAATTTCCTGATAACCTCCTCCAGAGCATGTTCAACACCAACCGCCAGAAGATCATGGAGCGGACAGACATTTTGAACCAGGAGTGGAAGACCAGGAGAATACAGCCTGTTCACATTATGACGTCTGTAAGCTCTCTACGAGGAACCAGGGAGGTTAGTACACACCCACACACACACACACACACAAACATGTATGTACTGTTGATCAAGCTTTACACTCATGCACACAGGCTGTTAGTCTGTTGGCGATTCAGTCCCATTCTGAAGGACTTCCATACCATAATATCCTCAAGCTCTACAATCATGTGCTCATTAAGCTTGCCCTACAAGCTTGCGCCCAGCATGCCGATGGCAAAGAGAGCTCCACAAGTCCTCACTCTCTCTCTCTCTCTTGCTCTCTCTCTCTCTCCCTCCATTGTGTTTGTCAGTGTACGGTGGACAGTGGCTTCTCTGAGTTCCCTAAGCAGATCATCCCTCTGAAGACTCTCAACGCTGTGGCTTCCGTCCCTGTCATGTACTCCTGGTCGCCACTGCAGCAGAACTTCATGGTAAGCAGTGGATTCTTTTCCTCCTTACAACTGGAAATAAGCCCCGAGTTTGATAAAATGTAAATACTTCTGGTCCGTCGACATGGAGCACACACTAGAACTGCACAGCATTAAAACCTCTCCTGGGTTGTATCAAAAACGGTGATACCCGGGCCGGTAGTGGTACAGAGGTCAACATGTTTGCATGGTGATATAGTCGGGTGGTTACGTCCCCTTGCCTCTGGGATCACATGTCCGCCCCGCTGGTCTGGGATTAAATCCTCACATCCATCTCTTCTGTGTCTCTCTGGCTCTTTCCTCTGTTTCCTCTCTGCTCTGCTGGGTATGAAAGTGTAGAGCATGAAATTCTTCGCACAATTTAATTGTAAAGTGACAAATCTAATCTTGTGTATGTGTGTGTGTTAGGGCTGAATAATATGGACAAAATATGATACTGCAGTTATTTTAGAAGATATTGCAATATAACTTGCAATGTCATTTTCAAGGTATAGTCTTAAATTTAGAATCTACATTTCCTTTTCGTATAAATTAAAACTCTTTTGGTAGTTTATTGTGAGAAGACATGTACCTGCTATGTAATCTATATAAACAAATATGTGCATATGAATGCAGGATCTGTAGCAACGGGACAAGAGTTTGATATCGGAAGCGTTCTGGTTTACGTTTGTAGTCCGAGTAGTATTGACCAATCACGTTTGAGCGGGAGAGCAAAAGAGGCGGGACGCATTGGCCGAAATGCAATCTCATTGCCCATTGGCTATCTTTTTTTAAGCTTTTTTTTTTAAGCTTTTTTTTAATATCTTTTTAATTTAAATCAAAGTCTTGGCCATTATCGGTTATCCCGATATCTGCTGGCTACACTGGAACCCCCAAAATATTGACCGTTGCCCCCAGAGGTAAATTGTCGTCAGACCAATAGCCAATGGGTTCCGAGATCGCCTGCTATATAAGTGTAACACGATGGGATTACACCGTCTCCTCCGTTTCCCAATGACCGATCTCCTTGTATTATATGGATCCAGTATATCTGGGAGTGAGTGAAGCACGTAGACCTGCCAGACTCTTTTCAAACTCACTCTCATTAAAAAATAATTTCAAAATATCCGCATTGCATTCATATTACGACAACATGAAATCATTATATCGTGCGTGTCTCTGTCACTCTCTAACCTCCGGTGTGTTGCATTAGGTGGAGGATGAGACGGTGCTTCATAACATCCCTTACATGGGAGATGAGATCTTGGACCAGGACGGCACCTTCATCGAGGAGCTCATTAAGAACTACGACGGCAAGGTCCACGGAGACAGAGGTGAGGGCCACCACACACACAGTCACACACAGCCTTAAAGGGGCATGGCGTCCCTCTGTTCTCTTGGTTCTGTTTTCGTTTTGTCTGGCGGTAATAGTAGGGGTTGTCACTAAGGTCTCAAATGACACGTCATATCAAAACATGAACAGAGTAAGTGCTTATTATTAGTTTTCTAGTCTCTAGTCCTCCTCTTCCTCACTCTTGTGCTCACTCTCTGTGCTGAACGCGTCGTGTGTGTGCAGAGTGCGGCTTCATCAATGACGAGATCTTTGTGGAGCTGGTGAGCGCCCTGACCCAGTACAGCGACAACGAGGAAGACGACGAAGAGGAGGAGCAGGACTTCAAGGTGGACAAGCTGGAGCTCTGCGACGGCAAGGAGCACCCTGAGGACCCCCGAAAGGAGACCCTGATCAGCACAGAGAGTAAGGAACATTCCTGAAGCTCTCACCAGAGATAAAGGCATCATAAGGTTACGTGATAACCAGTAGTCTCTGTATTTCCAATGGGAGGGATGTCCTCACAGTGCTGAGAGCTGGGTGTATTTTTAGCACTCTGAGAAGCAGGCGCTAGTGGTTAAACATTTCAACTTTTAGTAAGAGTGTCCTGCAAGTAGGTTTACACTTGTCTACTAGCAGCAGGTAAAAGCAATGGTTAGCGCTTCTCACATGCATCTGTTTAGCGCTGCTAGCTTAAAAAACAAACAAAATAAAAAAGGTTGTCTACTCAAAGGTCCTCGCTAAAGACGATAAGAATGATGCATCTTGGTTTTTAAAAGTCTTTGTTGTCCCCAGGCCGAACCAGCAATGACAGCAGTAAGAAGTTTCCCTCTGACAAGATCTTTGAAGCCATTTCCTCCATGTTTCCTGACAAGGGCTCTACTGAAGAACTCAAAGAGAAGTGAGTGAGTGTGTGTGTGTGTGGGGGTCAGTAGGTAATTTCCCTTCTTACGGTATGAAAGACACAGGAGAGACGGTCAAAGTGTATATGGGCAGACAAACTGTGTGTGGGTAGAAATTGTGTAGATTATTTGGCTACCTGTTTGTTGGAGAGGAGGTCTTTTTAAAACTTTGGGTGTGGAACCAAACTCATTCATGGGGCCTATTTTTGATGGAACATGCATGTGAAAATAATACCGGACTGTTTTGTTGAGGCTGGCTCCCATAGTAAGATTAACTTGGCTGAGTTTTTAGACCCATCTTGAGTGGCTAAGTGTGTGTGTGTGTGTGTGTGTGTGTGTGTGTGTGTGTCAGGTACAAGGAGCTGACAGAGCAGCAGCTGCCTGGCGCTCTGCCCCCAGAGTGCACCCCCAACATCGACGGCCCCAACGCCCGCTCCGTTCAGAGGGAACAGAGCCTCCACTCCTTCCACACCCTGTTCTGTAGACGCTGCTTCAAATACGACTGCTTCCTCCACCGTTAGTATGCCTTTATTATACACCCAGGACACTGAATGAGAATTCGATGTCTTTCCTCATTTCTTCCTAAGGCAGAGGCTAGTCCACCTGACATTTTGCATATTTTTAAAAATTCTTCTACACCGGCAGTCTCCAGTCACGAGTCACAGAGGGTCGTGCAGGTTTTCATTCCAACCAGTCACTACACCTGCTGATTCCACTAATTAGTTCCCGCCTCTCTTGTTAGGCGGGAACTAATTAGTGGAATCAGCAGGTGCAGGATGTGGGATGTGATCTGAGGCCAGTGGAGTATGTCCGTGGCTCAGAAGTCGGTGGACTAAGTCACTCGACTCCGTCTGGCCAGGAGAATGGAGTTACGCTATGGCGGGACGCGTGGCTTGTCAGTGGACATGCATTTAGGTGTTTCGGGGGTCAAACCTGTGACGATTTTGTTATGCGATGGCCTATAACAACTAGGCCACTCTGCCTTGATTACACACATGGATTCAAATATTCATGCATGCACACACTTGTGGACTTGTGCATGTTTGTTTAGCAAAAGCTTGCAAACGGTGTTGAAATCGATTTGTTTGTTGGAATTGTTTGTTTAAACCACCTACTTAACTTAATCTTAAACTAATTTACACTACATAAGAAATAGGAATTCAACTGAAGCTCTTATCCAGAGTGACTGGCAGGGAGCTTCTTGCTCAAGGGCACATTGATTATTGTGGGGGAATCAAACAGGTGACCTATTGGTCTCTAACGCTTGTGTCGCCTTGCAGTCCTTTCACACGTACACACACTGATTTCTAATCACACACCTACGTGCATTTAGTGACATCGATATCATCAACAACAAAGCTTCAGCTCCTCCTTCCTCGTTGGCATGCTTGGCTTTTGTTCTTCATCTATTCATCTTTTAATGTTCTCTGTTTGCTCCTCCAGCGTTCCACGCCACTCCCAACACGTATAAGAGGAAGAACATGGAGAGTCTGGTGGACAGTAAACCCTGCGGCATCGAGTGCTACATGTACCTGGTGCAGGCAAGTTACCGTCACATTCAGTCTGGTTAAGTTGGGGGAATATAAAGTCCACCGCCAGTGTTTGCGAGCTGTTTTTTATTGTCCTATGCCAACCCATTTCATAATTCCATAGTCACCATCAGAGGTTGGCTTTAATTAGTTAATTTACAGGTGTTGAGGTTTGGAATTATATTAGAAACTCCGGGGATTGTCATTAACCCAGTTTGATATGTTGTGGTTAGAGTTGGGTGCCGTTCATGTGAACCGATACTGGTACCTGGAATTCGAGCGAGCAGTCCATCTGGCCGTCCTTCCTTCCTTTTGAAAATTGACGATAAATATTGTTGAAACGATACGAATACAATCCCATACTGTAACATTTCCTCGTAAATAGTAACCAATTCATGTAAGATGTAGGGGTGACAACGTATACTCGAGCCTAATCGGTACTACTGACGTCATTTGGTCGGTACCAGACCCCAGCCAAGGAGAGAGGTAGAAGGGATTTCTTCCAGTAGTATTGGGTACCATACACCTCCGTAGACCTGACCACATCCCTGTGTTCTGGTTTTTAGGATGGCATGGTGAGGGAGTACCCCGCCGGCGTGGTTGCCGAGCGCGCCAAGACGCCCTCCAAACGCCCCGTGGGCCGTCGCCGGGGACGACTGCCAAACAGCAACAGCCGGCCCAGTACCCCCACCGTTTCCTCGGAAACCAAAGACACAGACAGCGACCGAGAGGGCAGCAAAGACGACGAGCGGGACGACAATAACGATGATGACAAAAAAGACGACAACACCAGCAGCTCAGGTACACACACTAAACTAGGGGTTCACTAAAGGTTCTTGGTTCCAGGTGTTATGTGTTAGAAGTTTATGGAAGTACCAATATCCAGTATCAATGTTGTTGAACCCTCAACAAAGGGATTCTTCAGGGAACCTTCTTGGGTTCCCGTATGATTGCAATCTGAATGAGCCCCGCTATAGTCTGAAGTGTGTGTATCTGTGCATGCAGAGGGTAACTCGCGGTGCCAGACTCCAGTGAAGATGAAGCTGACCTGTGACCCTGAGGTGGTAGACTGGAGCGGAGCAGAGGCCTCACTCTTTAGGGTTCTCATCGGAACGTACTACGATAACTACTGCGCCATCGCTCGCCTCATAGGCACCAAGACCTGCAGACAGGTGAGGCCTGCTCAGTTATACATCTTACATTTAAAGAGGCTGGATGGGATCTTGGCAAATATGTCACTAGTTTTTAAACCTCTTGTTTTGGTCCAGGATGGTCAAAATATAGTTATTAGATATAGATAATCTATGAACCGAATCCCAGTTTTACCTTGTTCTGCAACGATATCTCTAGTTTACCAGAGCAAGATTTCAGTTGGTTCACCCATGTGGGTGTGTAGCCCCCCCAGCCAATCGCAGCACACAGGGCGTGAGAGCGGGACTCTCGTGGAGCCGGGGAGGAGGGGCTAACTTTCAATGTTGTGTTTACAAACTGCATCCGACCAATCCTGCTCGTTATACCTTTAAAGCTACAGATTCAGCTTGTGGAGATTCATCGTGCTAGAACCGGGGTTCCTTTGCAAGATTGGAAAGTCTGTCATTAATAACTAACTAATTCATTTGATAACATTTAGGAAATTTCAGAAACAATGTGGTGAAGCTTTGAAAAGAGTATTGTTTTATTAGTATAACATAGTATTACATATGTAGCTGTCTTCCCGTTGTCATTTCACATATTGTTAAGAATAATCTTCAGCTATGGAGCGATATGGTCATGGCTGTCATATTGCCAAGCTGGTTGTTAGCAAGCCATTGAAAACCTGTTTGAAGCATGGCAACTATTTGCTTCAAGGTAGAAAAAAAAAGAATTAACTCAACACCCAAAACATATAAAGCTCTCAGCACATCCTTCAATTGAAGATAACCAGTCACATGACACCTGGGCTGTTAAGAGAGGTTCTCTGTGGACACAGCCCTGACACATAATGGTTGCTCTGCCATTCTCTGCCAGGTGTACGAGTTCAGGGTGAAGGAGTCCAGTATAATCGCACGCGCGCCTGCTGAGGATGAAGACACGCCCCCTCGCAAGAAGAAGAGGAAGCACAGACTGTGGGCCACTCACTGCAGGAAGATCCAGCTCAAGAAAGGTCAGAGGTCAATCATCTGTAAAGCTGAAAGTTGTATAAATAAACAGTTTACAGGCAGACATGTTAGTCCTTACAAACAACAACATTCTCTAATGGTGACTTGAGTGGTTGTTGACCTGATAAAATAGACAATTGAAACATACAGGATATGTTGGAAACAAATGCCCAGGTTGACTTTTTTTCATTCCCAACATGCTGCGATAGACTATATGTTGGTACATTTTGTTTTAGTTACAGCTGTTTAAATGCTATTCTGTTTCTGCTTCTGCAATAACCTAATTTCCCCACAGCGATGGATCATCTAATCTAATTTAATCTAATCAATCATATTTATTCCTTCCCCTACAGATGGCTCGTCCAATCACGTGTACAACTACCAGCCATGTGACCACCCCAGGCAGCCATGTGACTCCTCCTGTCCCTGTGTCACCGCCCAGAACTTCTGTGAAAAATTCTGCCAGTGCAGCTCAGAGTGTAAGTCTCTCTCTCTAACAAATGCTAGGGATGTTCAATACAGGCTAATTCTGTTGACATATTTTGCCTGTTATTGAGATTGCAGCATGAGTTATAATTCAGGTGGACACTGCTTTTTCTGAATATTTTTATAGTGTTAAATAATAGATAATTGTAGTTATATTGTTTCTTGGAGGTGGTCTGCTTATACTTAAAGAATAATTCCATCCATTTTTGACCTGGACCTCATTTCCATATCGTTTCCGATCATACATGATCAATATTTCATCAATTGCTTCGTTATAGTGTATTTTGGGGGCAATCTCCACCTCCAAAAACCAATCCCAAAACAGTTTCCCTATTTAAAGATTTGCTGAGTAGATTTTCTGACATGCAACTTAATTTATTGGAACTGTATCAAAATACCTCCAGTAAGAGCTTACCTGAAATAGTTTTACCTCTGAGAAACAAACCTGCTGCCCCTTGCAGTTTAGAAATTGCAGTAGTTGGTATTACCGTGTCAACATATTTCTAAAAGAAAAAGCCATACTGCACACTAATGCCCTGCTGTCTGTCTCTCTCTAGGCCAGAATCGTTTCCCAGGCTGCAGGTGTAAGGCCCAGTGCAACACCAAGCAGTGTCCGTGCTACTTGGCGGTGAGAGAGTGTGACCCTGACCTCTGTCTGACCTGCGGAGCCGCAGAGCACTGGGACAGCAAGAACGTCTCCTGCAAGAACTGCTCCATCCAGAGAGGAGCCAAGAAGGTAGCGCACGCACACACACATAGAGACGCATACATACAGCTACTACCACACTAACAGACTACAACACTACTAACAGACTATCCCCCCAGACTACAACACTACTAACAGACTCCCCCCCCAGACTACAACACTACTAACAGACTACCCCCCCCAGACTACAACACTACTAACAGACTACCCCCCCAGACTACAACACTACTAACAGACTACCCCCCCAGACTACAACACTACTAACAGACT
>OMKK01082828.1:0-13945 GCA_900302305.1 Polymixia japonica | reverse complement strand
TCCATTATTGACCTGTTAGTGTTGGTGGAGCAGCTCTCTGAGAGCAGTTTAATTCAATAAGGTGAATGTATAACTGTCAGCTGTATTGTTCATGCTAAATGAACATTCTCTCTCTCTTTGTCTTCCTCTCTGTCTCTTATTGAAAAGCTGCTACCGCTCAAGGAAGTAAGAGGAACGTAACTCAATTAGGTTGAGTGGCACGCACTGTGATGCTAAAATGTGATATAAAACAAAACTATACTGAGAAACACTATCGATGAAATTATAATCCAGATAACTTTATTTTAATAGCTACAATTATTCTATATTGTTACAGCAACATCCATATTTGATGGCCTTAACAGAGACATGGGTATCCAAATATAGTGTGTATGATGTTTTAGTTCAATTAATTTCAACTTTATTGCCCCCGAGGGGAATTCTCTTGGCAGACAGGTGGATTACACTGGTACAGGCATTAAAGGAGCTATATACGATATTCAGCCACTAGATGTCGCACTAGAGCACCAGCATCTCAGACCAAAACAAATGGGTGCGTACCGCACATCAGCCACACTGACACTAATGCACTAACATGCACTAACATGCACTAACATGCACTAACATACACTAACATACACTAACATGCACTAACATACACTAACATACACTAATGCACTAACATGCACTAACATGCACTAACATACGCTAACATGCACTAACATACACTAACATGCACTAACATACACTAACATACACTAACATGCGCTAACATACGCTAACATGCGCTAACATGCGCTAATATGCGCTAACATACGCTAACATGCGCTAACATACGCTAACATGCGCTAACATGCGCTAACATGCACTAACATACACTAACATACACTAACACGCACGTGTGGCCAGACCAGGTACATATCCCCGACAACACACACTTCTAGCTACAACGACACACTTCTAGCAGAAGTGATGTAAGCAGTAACACAATCTGAACACAAGTGGTCAGCTGGACACCTTGGAGACGCATGATAGACACAGGTGTGAACGGTGATGTGTCTCGGCTGTCCACTTGTGTTCGGATCACCGAAACGCATTTTAAAACCAAGTGTAAACAGGGTCTTAGAAACTCAGATTACAACACAGACAGAGGGAGTGTGACTTCATTCTCTGCTCAGGACACCATTACTCCACTATATCTTTACATAGCAAACACTTGTTTGCTGCTAGATTAATGTTCAAAATATTGTTTAAAGTACCTTTAAAACTCAAAAACAATTTGTAATGTCAATGTCTACATGTAAGAAATAACATGTAGAACCAACATGATTCAAGTGGTCTGGTGATGGAACACAAAAACAAACAGTTTGTAAATATTTAGAAAAGAAGAATGAATCTGTACACACCAAGTCAGTGCATCGCTGGATATTTCTAAACACATTTTAGAGACACCTTGTCATCACTAGTGCAATGTGAGGATGTGTATAGGGTTCTAATATTATGCCAAATCTCATTTCCCGCTCTTCCTTGTTTGTGATAGATGCAACAAACCGAAAGCATAAAATCTGTTGTTGTCACTGCAGTTCAGAGCAAGCTATCAAAACAACGACAGAACTACATAAGCAGTGACAGTTTCATAGTAGATAATAGAACATGGTTGACTCCAGCTATCATGACTGAAATTGTTGTTTACTTTTTGCGCTGTGCTGCATGCTCCTTCATAGGGTATTACAGGTCACGGCACCAATACAAATCACTGGTAATGTGAGGTACGTACCTGCTAGCGGAGTGATGCTACGAGCGAAGACACTGGGAATTCCCGAGGTGAATCCAGATGCTTGTTTTCCGTCTCCTCCTCCTCTCTGCTCCTCCTGCGTCTCACAATGACTGCAGAGAGATGGAAAGATACAGAGAGGATGGAGGACAGAGAGAGAGACAGGGAGAGAGGGAGAGGGGAGGGAGAGAGTACCGACCAGCACAGTCCATGACATCATAGGGCACCCCGCCTCTTTTGTTTATGTGCGATCTGGATTCTCTCTTATTCTCTCTGTTCCCTCGCTCCCCTGCTTGTCCCCCCCTCTCTCTCTCTCCCTCCCTTCACATACAGCTGGGTCGGCCACACCCAGCTCTCTCTCCTTCTCTCACTCTCTCTATCTCTATCCCTCTTTCTCTCTCTTGTTCCTTCTCTTGCTCTCTCTATATCTGTCCCTCTCTCCTTCTCTCTGTCCGTCTCTCAGTTTCTCTCTCTGTCCCTCTCTCTCTCTCTCTCTCTCCTCGTCCGTCCTATGTCACAACAGCCCTCTTGTCTAGACGAAGATGAGAGCAGCCCATTAAAGGCAAAGAGCACCAACAATGCAAACCTTATGTTACAAAATAAATCACCATATTACAATTTCATCAATAGTAAAGTAAACGTCAGAGCATGAACCCACTGCAGAGCAATCCTCATATCAAATCATCTGTGGACGGTGACGTCATGTGTTCATCATGTAATTTTCCAACATGGTGTGGTCATGTCAATCAAATGTCAGGCACAACTATCCCAGCGAGACATTGACTAACTACGGTGAATTGTTATTGGACTGTCTAAAAATGTATATTTTAAAAATAAATACCACAGGTATATTTTAGGGTATTGTGGATGTGGTTGGTGATTCAAAGTGCTTGGTTTCTGTAAGAAATTCACAGGAGAGCACACCATCTAGTGGCTCATCTGATGCCTCGCTCCCTGGATCCACCATTGCAGAACAGACACAGACCATTTCAGTGACTTCAGAATGGAACTAAACACAGAGATTACTTTGCTAATGGTGGGGTTTCACAGCTCATTATTGTTTAATGGGTTAAATATGACTGATTTTTCAAGAGTTTACCTTTACCAATCAAAGTATGTGATGAAAATGGCCGACTGTGCCTGTCAATCAAAGAATGTGAACGTTGTTCAGAAAGTGAGCAAATTCTATGCGTGAAGGAATTATTGAACATTTTTACAGACAGTCAAACTGGTTTACAGATTTACAGACTAGATCAAATTTAGATAATTTTTATGGTTGTTAAAATGCCATAAAACATGACTTGAAACAAACAAATACAATTAGAATAATATGGCTAACAATGGTAACTATTCAATTTGAATGTATTTGGTATTTACATGAAGTTCAACATTACAAAGTACAAACCTTTCTACAATGTACCCTTGTATTGCAGAGTTTGACCTTGTACTTAAGGATATGTTTATTTTCAGGCTTTATCTCGGTGTGTTTCTGTGGGTACCCACATACTGACACCGTGTCCCGTGTTGTGTTCACAGGAGAAACAGGCTAGGTTGTTTTGACATCATGAACCATCATGAAACTCCAAGGGACGGTAATGTCCTCCCACTTTGCTAACACATATTAGCTGGGGTGGACAGTAACTCTTACATTTACTCAAGTGCTGTACTTAAGTTCTTTACTTGAGTATTTCCATTTTAGGGGACGTTATACTTTTTTTTTTTTAAGGAAATGTGCTAGTTTTTCGCCCACTCTCTACATTTATCTGAACACTGCAGTTACCTTCGTTTTAAGTACAAAACATTAGATAAGACCATGTCTGCTTCATGTGAAACTAATACCACCAGCAGAATCAGGACTGGGTTCAATTTGATTTTAGTTCGATACATAGGTAGCAACTGTAGTTCATTTGAAATGCAGTTTAATTGAATTGCATTTGTAGAGCATGTTATGTTTTTTTCAATTGATAATATGTCTGACAAAGGCTTTTCATTCCAGAGTTTTAATTTAGCTAATTCATTTAAGGTTAGTTGAATTCCTAAACAGTAAACACAATTCTACAATTAAAACTTGATCACCTTTAACACAAAACGTGTTCTGCTTTTAATACAGTACAATTACTATTACTATTACCATCGATATTCTGGATATAGGATTTCTGCTTGGCTGAGAAGTTGCCCTACAAGCATGTGACTACACCTTTAATTCCTGCATGGTAAGCACATTCCTTCACAGAGACACAGAACATTCAACCAGAACCTGGAAACACTGGATTCTGTGGGAAGACATCACCTGTTTGTTTACACTATAAACTAAGCCTCCCCCTTTAAATACCAGTGGAAAGGAACCGAGCTCTTGTTTGATTTGCACCCATCAGGAAAGGAGCACAGTCGGTTGGTTTATATTGTCAGTACATAGCCTGTAATCACATGGTTAAATAATTCTGTCAGTAATAGTTTCTGCATACAGACATCACCTATGATAAATTGACTAGAAATTTGGTCTCGGCGTACTTTCCACATCCGTCTGTTGCATTGATACCATGGCTGAGTCTAGTTTCCCCCTACCTCCAGATGCTTACACCTGCCCGCTGTGCACGGATGAACTGAGAGACCCGGTCACCATCCCCTGTGGAGACACCTACTGCCTGGAGTGCATCAAGATCTACTGGGACCAGTTTGACCACATCGGGGTCTACAGCTGCACGCAGTGCCGCGCCACCTTCACGCCGCGACCCGTACTGCGTCGTAACATGCCCAACGTCAACCAGGAGCAGCGGCGGCACCTGCCCGAGCTCACGCCGTTCCCCCACCTGCACAGAGACTCTCTCTGCGACTTCTGCGTTGGACGTCGCAACAAGGCGGTCAAGTCCTGCCTCATGTGCCTGGCCTACTACTGCGAGACGCACGTCAAGCCCCACTACGAGTCGGCCACCTTCAAGAGACACAAGCTGGTGGACGAGACGGGTCACCTGGACAGGAAGATCTGTCCTCAGCACGAAAAGGGCCTGGAGCTCTTCTGTCGATCCGACCAGATGTGCATCTGCGTGCTGTGTACGGTCAGAGAGCACCGCGGACACAACATCATCTCTGCAGAGGAGGAGAGAACTGAGAAGCAAGTGAGTCTGAATAATAATGATAATACACTTCATTTGTACCTTTCAAAACAAAGTTACAAGAGTTTTGGCAGAGACTAAAACTCAACATCAAAACTAAAACTGTGAGACAACAAAATAAAATACAACTTCATAAAAGGCTAAAAGGAGACTTAGATGAGAAATAAAGCAGGTGAAACATGAATGTTCTTGCACTGTTATAGTTCACATTTCAGCTGGCGCTCTTATCCAGAATGACGTATAATGAGTGAGCAGGTATGTGTTGCTCAAGGACACACGGGCAAGACACATGCCTGGGATTGAACCTGAGACTTTCAGGGCAGTCTGTCTACCTGTCTGACCCTGCTACCCACTGTCTGAAATATGAAATTAAATCTTACTGTTGCTAGTATTGCTGAACAAGTCTACACTCTCACTTTCTGTGACACATCTCTTCTATTGTGTGAAAATCTGAAATTCCTGAAATATTCCATTTGTCTCACAGCAGCAATCCAAAGTAAAGTCATTGAGAAAATAGAGATCTAATTCCGTTGTTCAGTTATTTATGACCTTTAACCTTCTCTCCTCCCCGTCAGAAAGTGCTGGTGGTGACCCAGTCTGAGGTCCAGCACATCATTCAGGAGAGGATGAAGGAACTACAGGAACTCAGACATAATGTTGATGTTCTCAAAGTAAGATTAAACATGAATGAATTCAACTAACACAACATAATACGTTCTACAAGGACGTAGAATGTAACGTGAGATATCTAAACAACTGTCTCTAGAAAAAAAAAATGTTTGCTTACTGTTTTCGGTGCTCCAAAATGACTAAATTAGTTTGGGAGCACTGATACCGGTACTAACAGTGAACGTTCCTCTTTCTCTCCCGCAAATGTTGCTCTTGTTCAGCTCTTGTGAAGAAATTGTACACGTACGGGGAAAAACTCGTTTTCCTAACAACGTCCTCTACTGTTTAGAGTGGTGCTCAGCGTGCACAGACAGACAGCGATAAGACCTTCCACGAAATGCTCCAGGCAGTGGAGCGTTGGCATGCGGAGATCAACCAGCTGATCAAGGCCAACATGCAGGCAGCCATGTCCCAGGCTGAGGGCTACGTAGAGCGCCTGGAGCAGGAGATACTAGAGCTGCAGCGCCGGGACGCCGAGCTACGGCAGATCCTCGACACGGAGGACAACATTCACTTCCTGCAGGTCCTGAAAGATCACGCAGAGCTGCAACAATTATCAGCGCTATTGTTTGAATACTTTCATTCAGCATGTAATACCGGCACGTCAGAAGGCTTTCAATGTACTGAATTTAAAACGTGGTTCAGTTGGTTAGTTTTCTCAAATATCGGTATGGCGAAAATGCCAGAAAAAAAATAGAGACATTTTCCCTGAGTCATGTAGAATTTATTTTTCTTTATCATACAGAATTTCCCTACACTATGTGTTCCTCCTGAGCCCATGGTCCCTAAAGTGCTAATCAACCCTCAGTTCTCCTTTGGAGAGATGAGCAAGACAGCCACAGACATGAAGGAACATCTGGATGACATCTGCAAGAAAGAACTGAGTAAAATCTCCAAAACAGGTTTGTCATAGCAGATGAGATCAATGAATCCATCAAGGCCTTTATACAGTACTGCAGAAAAATGTCTATGAAACCATCACAATTTTATTTTAGAAATAAGACCATTGCGTTATTATGCGTTATGACGAGGGACAAGACCATTTGTGATGTTTAAGAAACGTACCTTAAAATGTCAACGTTGAGCAGCGAAGACTGATCGCTTTTCTAGCGTTACTAGAGCTCTGGTTCTGATCGGATCAGATTGCAAAGCATGTGACGCTGTAAAAGGCTAAATTTGACATCACTGATCGGGGCATGGCCAGAAGTGCAACATGGGTGAGAGTTTCAACCCATAGGGGGCAGTACAACAATGATTTTCTGCCTTAGAAGCAGATAGAGGATTTAATTTGGAAAATGTTGATATTACACTAACTACAGGTTGATGTTATTCCCTATATAGAAGTCATGTGACCATGTTTACACCTGAAAAGAAATGATTTAGTGCTGATTGGTCCTTCAAATACTTATTTTTCTTGAAACAATTGAACAATTTTAGGAAAAATTTGATTATACAACTCAATTCTAGATTAAATTACTTGTGAAGATTGTAGTAACATGCTAATCTAATACAATATAATTTTTTCATAGTGAGTGAAACCCCTGTATACATACTTTTGCCAAGAAATGGAGAGAAACGACTTAAAGGTAAGTGAAATATGTGGAGCTTTTACTTTGCAACACTGAGAAAATACTTTTTTTTTCTTTTGGATAGGTAGTGGTTTAGGGGAGTGTATAGGGTTGGGATTGGTAGATCAAGTCAAGGATTGTGTATCATTTGATTTAGTATTTATTCTAAAGAATTAATGTCCGGTCACATTTGTATGTATTAGTCTCAAAGTCTCATGTCTCAAAGGGCTTCACAAGCCCACATTTAACACATTTAGAATAAATTCATTGTATTTGAATAAATAATACAATTAAATTAAATAACTAAATATAATAAAAAAATAATTAATAAAGACAATACTTAATCATCAAGAATCTGTTAAAAGCGTGTTTTCATATATTTTCCATACAGTTCCTTCCAGAGCAGATTTTCAGGAGCCAAAAGGCAGAGCAGACTTCTTGAGATGTAAGTAGATTGTTTACTGTAATGTAGGAATGAATGTCTCACTGACTCACATATATAAAAACAAATACAAAAATTGGGTTTTAAATGTTTTAAAGGCCCCTACGGTTATAAAACTCATCCATCACATACCGTAAATGACCGTGTAAATGTTCAAATCAAATAGCAAAAGCAACATTAAAAAAAGCTAAATAGTTATAGTTGTGTTCACTATAAAATAATAAACTCACATTGTTACAGAGCTATGAGAGTTATGTTAGACAGTAGAGCTAGAGTTATGTAATAGTACAATCAATATGACAGTAAAAGGGAAAATACATGCAAAGTATGGATTTGTGAATCCTCATTATAATAAAGAAAATTGTTTGGAATGCGACAATTAAAGCTAGGGTACGCAATTTATTTTACAAGCACTTTTGTTGTATTTGTAGAAATTATCTTTAAATCCCGGCAACAATCAATACATCAAATGCTCTGACAATAAAAAGAAAAAATTACATTATCTGTGGCTGTTGCAGGCCTGTAATAAGACCGTCGAATAATTTCATTCAGCCCACATGGACGTCATATGTTTTGGGGGCGTGGCTTTGGAGGGAGACCTGAAGAGAGGGGCTGGGATTATTTCGTTTGGATACTTTTAAAATCTATCTTACTAGGTTACTAGCTTACTCTTCTTGGTTTCTCCAAAGTTGCCTACCCAAGCTTTAACAATAACCTCTTTTTCGTCAGACTCCTGTAAAATGTCCTTTGACTCAAACACGGTCTACAAAGAGCTGGTTCTGTCTGAGGGGAACCAGAGAGTGACCCGGAAGAAAACGGTGCAGTTCTACCCAGACCATCCGGACCGGTTCGATGGTTTCTCCCAGGTTCTGTGCAAGGAGGCCCTGACCGGTTTCAGGTTCTACTGGGAGGCGGAGTGGGGCGGGGAGTTCTCCATCGGAGTGGCCTACAAGAGCATCAGTCGCAAGGGGAAGAACTCCCACAGCCTGCTGGGCTACAACGACAAGTCCTGGAGTCTCCTCTGCTCGGACTCTGGCTACTCCGCTTGGCACAATAAAACAGACCAGGACCTTCCTGGCACTCCCAGGGCCACACGGATTGGTGTGTACCTGGACTACGCGGGCAACACTGTGGCATTTTACTCGGTGTCGGAGACCATGGAGCTCATCCACAGGTTCAAAGCTCAGTTTTCGGAGCCCCTGTATGCAGGTTTTGGGGTTGGCTCCTCAGTTAGCCTGTGCCAGTTAAAACAGAACGCTATTTCTTACTGATATCAGTGGGATTGTTGGAACGGGGGTGAGGGGATGAGAAAATCCCACAAGAAAATGCATAGATTTTCTTATAGAGGACAGTTAGTAGGTGAATCTGCAGGAAATACAATATAAACAAGCAGTGATGTTTTATCGTTGGAAGTCGTGAATGAATACTCAAGGTCAGATTCGGAGAGAGAGTTTTGTTTGTTTGTGTAAAATGATATTCATCGTTTTAAAAAATAGAAACCTATTCTTAGATAGTGATTGATAGCACAAAATTAACTACTTTCTAATTACTTTCTAAAGAATAATATGTAACTTGAGTTCTTGGTTGACTTAACTGTTAAGACTTTTGGAAAGAGCAACACGATCCTAATGACATCTAAAATTAATGTAAATAATTAGGAGTTCATGAAATAGCATTCCATATAAAATCCCAATGTGTGTGTGTGTGTATTGTTTATATATATGTGTATATTGCAATATGACTTATCCCCTTTGCTGCAACCTTGTTTTACTGTAACAGATACATACATTCTCCAGCCCGTATATACTAAAATCCTCCTGTAAAGCTCATTACATATACTGTGTGTACTGTTGAAAGCCTGCCATACTGTGTACAATGTACTGTATGTCTGTCGTTTAAACAGGAGCTTCTGTATTCTGTCTCATTATTTCTCCTGTATTAAGACATAATAATATTATATATGGACGACTATCTGTCCCAATTAAACAGGTTTTACATAAAGCAAATTTCTATATTGCCAATATATTGGATTACTGTAGTTCTTCGTAAATTCTACATTGTGAAGCAATTCTAATGATTTTCTTGAGTATAGGTAGTAATTATGACAATCCATTTGTCACCTAATATGCCTTTAAAATGTAATATTAGACAAGAATGGAAAAAGGAAATCATTTATTCATAATAATAGTAATAACTATTTATATAGCACTTTTCATACATGGTGCTTCACATTCAATGAAATGTAACGTGAAAAGTAAGCAAATTAGGCAGATAGATAAACACAAGAGAGCAAGGTAAGGCAAGAAAACAATGAAAACAAAACATAAAACAATGAAAACATTAATAGTGCGTTTAAAAAAAAAAACAAAGATAAAAAAAAACAATAATAATAAGAGAAGAATAAGGAAAGATGTCCATTTAAAGACACACAGAGACAGGGCAGTTCCCCGTCCCTGCAGACAGAGAAGACCACATGGGAACAGCAGAGGAGAACATGTCATGTGACGGGGTTCCTCTCAGGGAGGCTGCCACCCTCCCAGGATACACCAGGTGAATCAAAATGATCTTAAAGGCCCTGATGAGAACACTAGCTGATACTGTACTAATCGTATGGATCTATGGGAATGGTTTCAATTGTGGTTGCACAAATTTAATGCCCTTTAGAGGCGCTATTTTGAAGCTAACATTAATATTGAGGTGGACACTGTAATAAGTGACAGAATACTTTACATTTCATGACTAAACTTGGAAATTTAGTCATGAAATGTGAAATATTCCCAGTTTAGACGAGAGAGATTGTATATTTTCCTCTTAGCTTCATTCCAGAGTCTGCGTGATTTGCAAGAGAAGTGCTTGATATGTGCTAAACTGCTTTGCATTAACCACGTAACAGGCACAGGGCACGGCCACGTCCCCATGCAAACTCACAGTTGTTGTGATGGAAATCTCAAGCTGTGGTCACATTGGGACAGAGAGACAGTATAGACTGCAGAAAGAAAAGTTTTGGTTTGAAAAATGAGTAAATAATTTCTTTGAATTAAATTAGGACAAATCAATAGTAACTACCACTTCTTCTTCGTCGTTTGGGTTTGGTCTTGGTTCCTCTCGCCCCAGGTCCCGGTCGAGGGGGTCTCTCACCCTCGCCTCTCCGGGTCTGTGTGAGGGGTCACCCGAGCTATACATCCGGGCACGCCCCCTGTAGCCACGTCATTGTCTCATCATCCAGAACCGACAGACCACGTGTACCGTTGGGTGCCCGATATATTGGGCAGTCCTGGATAACGTTGTTTGTTCCTCTGCACCACACTCGCACGCCGCACTGGAAGCCAAGCCCCATCTGTGCATCGATGAGTGGAAGCGTCCGACGCCGGTCCGAAGGCGGTTTAGCCTCACCCACGCCATCCCGGTGGGGATCTCTGAGTGAATGAATACATTAAATATATTCATAAAGATACATACATGAATAAAGTGAACATCCAGACAGACATGCACATACGTAGGTAGGTGAATAAATTCACAATCAGACATGTAACTGCTAATCGACACAATACAAAACACAAAGCAATACGTTCAGAGAAGATCACATATCAATACAAAACAAGCAGGAACCAGCCAGGATGCTCTCTGCCCGGCTGGTGTTTTACTCCTCTGTCTGGATCCTGCGCTAATTAAAACCTATGAGCCATGGAATTAGCAACAGTAGTAATCTATCCTGGCCATTACAGGGAGGGACAGGAGTGTTTTACAGTGTAAGGAGGCGTTTAGTGGGAGATTGTGTAGGTTTGACCTGTCCACTGCACATCCACAGGGGGGTGAATTTATGATAGAGCGACAGAAATGTGTCTCAATAAAAGGTCACATGGACAGACGATTGTTGAGCACTCTACTAAACAAGCAACATGAGGGTTATAATTCTAGTGGATGTGTTTGCCATTAGAAGCGATCCTTGCACATGGTCAGTGGGTGGGGATCTCATGCTGATATTTCTGTTGTGTGGGTGTCTGGTCTTATCATTCATATCTGTACTACACATCGCCCCAGAACTTCAATGTTTTCCAGTAATGCACACATCTTACTGGTTTGCACAACACTATTGTGAAGAGGTTTGGATACTCCAGGTTCAGAGGTAGTTCCACAGAGGAGTACCACAACCGTCCTCAACCTAATGTAAACATATACAAAACAATGTCTTATTATGTACAGTATATATTTAATAAAAATCACCATAGTGCAATAGTACAAAATTAAGACTCCATATCAGGTCCCTGTTAAGAGATATTTTAGAAGCTTCCTGCAGAATAGCACGCCATGTGCAGTAAGACCACTAGATGGTGCATGAACCCAGCCAGCAGAGCTAAACTTCAACATAAACTTCACTCCTCCATAAAATATTACATTGGATTATGCTGGGCAGGGGTTTACTGCAATAGCCATCAATCTATCCAGGGTGTTTTTTCAACCTGTCACCGTGGCAACCGACTCCTAAAAGCACCAAATTTATTTTTAGAATAGAGAACCACCAAATGATTGGTAGAGTAGACATACTTGCCAGCCATAAGCAATAATTACAAGCATCTGGCTGGTTGTTGGGGTTCATTTCCTACCTGGGATAACATCTAATTTAACTGGATTAAAGTAACTGTAAACTCATTACAAAAATGGCAACTGTAATCAGTTACAGTCAGGCCAAGTTTAACTATTTGTAGTGATGAATGTATCGCGTTGCCTTGATTCCTGGTCATGTATTTTTTCCATTCTATTCTGTTCTATTCTATTCTGTTCTATTCTATTCTATTCTGTTCTATTTTGTTCTGTTCTATTCTGTTCAATTCTGTTATTATGTTCTATTCAATTCCATACTGTTCTATTATATTCTGTTCTATTCTGTTCAATTCTATTCTATTCTATTCTGCTCTATTCTATTCCATTCTATTATAATATTCTATATTCTATTCTATTCCATTCTGTTCTATTATACTATACTATATTCCATTCTATTCTATTCCATTCTGTTCTGTTCTATTCTATTTCATTTATTCTATCCACAGAGACAGTACAACCCCAGAGTCCTGTGTGGTGTTAAGCTGTTTGTGTTTGCTGGACTATCCAACTGTCAATATTGCAGGTGTAAACAGCTCAGAAGTGGAAACATCTTTTATTTTGTGTGGTTCGACCTTCAGTAACGGACATAAGCTTTCTAAGACAAAAGACAAAATGTGTTATACTTTAAATACTAAAATTTACTAATTGTATACCAAAATAGATTATGTAAGTGTGTCATTTTCAACACACCGATGGGAGTTGTTTGGTCCTCCACATCTTGTGTTTCTTTTAAATGCTAAATATGTCATGTAATAGCAGCACAGTCTCTCTTCCACTGTGTTTTAGATGAACCCAAAACCCTGAAGTCTTATTACAGGTTTTTACAGTTGGTTTCATTTGTCAACACTTTTTCACAACAGCCGTCTACGTCTACAAACTGAATGATTTCATGATCACAGCTTTCAATTGCTTGAATTTTCTCATGTATCTACAGAATTACTTTTGCTTTTTCTGTGTGCAGGACATAGTAGTTTGCAATAAAGTTTTGTCATACATGTAGTAAGCATATACACAGGTATCCAAATGTGTAAAGTATGGATGTGTATTCTGAACGTAACACACCATTAATACAAATAAGGGGAAAATACTGTAACAATGTAGAGACCAATGTTTACAGTTTTGTTAGAAGTATATTAATACAAACTGAGTGTAAAGCAGAGAACGTGGTAAATGTATTGACTACATGTGTTAATGGTTTTAGAGATAGTGCTTCAAGAATCACTATTAGTGTTTAAACATTCTGAAAAACATGCTGGTGTTGTGCCAAGCTGCTCGTTGTCATGGAGACCTGAAGAGTTTTGAAGAAGTGAACTCAGTATTGAGAAATGCTTGTAACCAATTGTAATAAACTGTATTACTATTCTGTCTTTAACGGTCTAGGTCTCCACTGGAACATTCATTCTTGATCTTAATGGTTTTTAACATTGATACATAAAAAGTAAAACATGTATTTAAAAACATAAACACGTTGGGTTGACAAGTAACAGAAGAGAATGTGTTGTTTCATACGACGCTGACGGACATGTTGAAAAGAGGACAAATCAATACATGTTGTGACAGAACCTGTCTTCTCCTCTTCAACTGCATCTCTCTACGACCGGATTGGATTCAACAGGTGAAAACACACACACACACACACACACACACACACACACATCAATGGGAATATGAGTGTGAACCTAAGTGTGCTTGTCTACTTATGTTTGTGTGCATGTGTGTGAGTGTGTACCAGTGTGTGTACCAGTGTGTGTGTGTGTGTGTGTACCAGTGTATGTGTGTATGTGACAGATTTCACAGG
>OMKK01082827.1:0-12491 GCA_900302305.1 Polymixia japonica | reverse complement strand
CCTTCTCTATATCAGGTCAGAAGTCCCATTCTGTTATCATTGTTAAAAACTCCAACTGATAAATCTCTTGCTCCCTTATATGGACAAAGAAGTGGAAGCAGCCAACAGCCTGGGGGCTGTGAGATACTGATACATTTGGTATCGATCTGATACCAAGTAAATACAGGGCCAGTATTGCCAATACCAATATTTTTTACTTAGAAAAGCATCTTATCTACTTTCTTGTAGGGGAGAGCAATGCGTCATCATTTATGAAGTTAATGCACCATCAATATGTAACTTTGGATGAAAATTTAAAATTTGAATTTTCATGATCATTGAATGATTTTGTGATGTTTCCTTTAATTAGTTGATCATGATTATGATCATAATAAAATACAGGACAAAGATTTTAGGCAAATAAATAACTGCACTGCACAACTCACATCATAGCAGGGGAGGAGGAGGAGGAGCAACGTGATGACGCATGATGGAAGTGAGAGGAGGTGTTGCACAACCAATACGATGTATGTGTACTGAACGTGGACAAGAGAAACTGAAACTTAAGTATCGATCTCATCACGCAAGTATTAATCAATACCGATACCAACGTTGGTATCGATACTGTCGATATTTTAGATTGATCCGCCCACCACTAATTGTCATAGTAAGCAGGCACTTATAAAGCACAGACACAATCTCTGTACTTGTGAAACATTGAAATGAAAAGGACACCATGCAGTCTCTGATGTAGCATAAGATTTATTAATGTGCCAAAGAAACGTGAGCCTGCAGTTCAAGGGTAATGGAGGAGGAGGAAGAGAGAAACTGAAGTGTGTATTCTGACCAGATGACGGAGGGGGGTCCAAGATATTTAACTTGGGAAATTCTGAAGAAGAATTTAAAGTATTGCTAAAGTTGAAGGAAGTTGAAGGAGGATTTAAGTCAATGAATCCTCTTCTTTTTGTTGAAAAGCTTTGGGAGAAAGAGGTTGGCAAAGTACTACAAGCACAGATTTTATATAGTGGATTGTTAATGGTATTTTGTAAAAGTGAGGGTCAACAAATCAAAATAGCAATTATGCAGAAGTTGGGGGAAAAAGATGGTTGGAAACCAGGAGTTCGGGGAGTTATATAAGGGTGTGTGCACCCATAGGTTATATATGGCATTCATGGTAGTTTAGAGCTAGACATTAAGGAGAACATTCAGGGAAGGAATGTGATTGAGGGCTCAAGGTTCAAGATTCGGGGGGAAGAGAAGCACATTTCAACAACTGTGCTGATAGATTCAGCAACTTTACCAGATACCAACTTTCAACAACTTTACCAGATAGAGTCTAAATTGGATGCATGTCTTTTCAGGTTAAAGAATATGTGAGAGCATTGATCACTGAGATGCTACAAGTAGCTGTAGCATGTCGTGCAACACGCAGACGCCATCGATGTGGGGATGATCATGGGATCACTGAGTGTGATGACTTCATTCATGTAGCATCCTATCGGGGAAGTGAATGTTGTGTTAAAGCTCGACAGGTACAGAAAGTCAGGGATATCCAGACGGTGTCGTATTCTGAGGGGGTCAAAACTCAGGAAAGACGAGTGACTAGATCTATGCATGTGACTTCATTACCAGCAGTGATACTGTCAGACTTCATCATGGAAAAGAAAGAATCCTTCTTGGCCTTTGTGGCAGATGTTTTGAATGCAACAATAAATGAACAGGAATGTGAAGTATTAAAATATTCAATGTTGTGTTAATTTTTTATTGAATAACATGAGATTGAACCAGTGTAACACAATGATGCAGGCGGTGTGTAGGGGGTGTTCGGCAATAGTGCACATCCATTGGTTTATGTTATCTGACGACATTGCCACTCCTTCATGAGCATCTGTCCAGGTATGATTATAAAGATTGTCTATTTTTCCTGGCCAATAACATTATAAACAAGCATTATTGGCTAATATTCCTTATGGAGAAATGATATAACAGCATAGCCAGCCTTTCTTTATGTTTGTCACTTCTTAGTAGAGGTCAGGATGTAGTTTATTGTGTTAATAAAATACTTTGCAGTACAACTGCATTCCTATTGTCCAATCAGCAATATGACGTGGGACGTGGAACATGTACTGTATGTTGTAATGACTGGTATATCCTAGATGATAGATTCTGCTACGACTACCTACGCTGCTTTGAACTTGTTCCATGTTTACCCTGTTTTCATTTTTACATTCCAAGATCTGAGCTCTATATTACAGCAATGATATTGGTTCAAAAATATATCACACCGCGGAAAGTCATCCTGAGTTCTGCCATAGTCACCTTTTGTACCAGCTGTACTTTTTATGGTATCAGAAATAAGGGGCACAACACCTTGTTTTTGATCATGTGAATTAGTACTGAATGTTCATTACTACACAGCAAACTATTGAAATGAGTTCAACTCTAAAGATAATTGTGAGCCCTTTTATACACTGCCATTAGTATCTATTCTGTCCAGTTAATAAATGTTAGCTGTGCATGGTGGGTGGGTACAGTATGCCCACCAAGGAAGACTGGCAGATGGCTGTTACGCAATCATTGTATTGCACCACTATTATACACAGCTATAATGATATATATACATGCTAATTAGTTCAAGCCTGGAGGGCTGAAACCCTATTGTTTTTGTGCTGGTTTTCTATTATTAGGGTTTCAAGCTCAGTGCGTAGATGCATAGATAACCATAGGAATGGTGAACTAACTATTTAAAATGGCTTTTCTATTACAGGTCAAAATAAATAGTTTTCATGTGAAATGGTCACACGCAAGATTCCTCTGTATTTTTTATGTAACTGTCGAAAAAATAAGATGAGCGTAACTGTTTGACTGAGATAGAATATTCAACTGTGGCTGGCGAGAGCTAAGTCGATTTTAACTAACTTACTATTATTAAGTGTTATACAAGGACTGTAATGCCCCTTCAAGTAGTGAAGCTCCTTCAAGGAATAGCTAGATAGGTTGTGTGCATAGCGAGTGTGTGTGAGAGAGAGAGAGAGAGAGACAGATAGAGAGAGATGGGTCTGACACACCACATCTCCATAGCGTTCCAGACCGTTGGGCCCAGGAACTTTTGTGTTCGGGCCATAATAATAATAATCTTTACAAAAACAATAAGTTCCTCGCAGTTCGTGCCAGGGACCGTTGGGCCAGTCAGAATGGAGAAATTTAACCACATGGTATGATTGTCAAGGTCAAAGGATACAATTTGCTAACTGCTAATGCTAACCGCTAATGCTAACATGCTGTTAATACATGTTATCTAGCATTAATGGCTATTACTGTGAGCAAAAGATCCAACAGCTAACATGCTACGCTGATTCCATTAACAAATATTTACAACAGTAATTTGGCAAACATACAAAAATACTTGATTGGCCAAAGGTCCTACACCTTGAGTCATGTGATAGGCCAAATAAGTGGGGTGATAAGTGATTGGCACTAGGGAAAAAACTGTTTTTCAAAAAATGCAAATGGCTGGATGGATGAGGTAGGTGAAATGGCACCACCTGGTGGAAAATGTAAACGCGTACACCCAAAATACATTTTGTTGTAATGGATGGAGCTTCAATAATTTTAATGTGATTGATTATCAACTAATTATGTACCTTCCCTGTAGGTGCTTTCAGATGTGTATGTATAGTACATGGTGCTTTTATTAAAATTAAAGTGCATACAGCACCAAGTTATGACAGTTGGGGAAACATCTTGTGCTTGCAGGTTAATTCTGAGAATAAACCCCGATGGCTCCAAATGCCAATCATCATCACAGGTCAGCCAGAAATCTGGGAAAAAGAGGGTCCAGAGAAAAAGCAACAGCATGAATCCCCTCATGGCATCTCTCATCAGAGAGCTTGTTGACTTTGATTGGCAAAATTACTGAAATGTAACACAACAACACAAACTGATTTTTTTTATTGTATTTTATTTTTCTAATGCCTGTTTTGCTTTTCAGCATATATACATTCACATTTTAGCCATGCTAGCAGCAATTTCATTTGTTTAATATTTTAGTCTATGATGAAGTAGCTGGGTGACTCTATATTAGGACAAGAGGTGGACGTTTCTTATAATGGTCTTATAATATTTTTTTGTGTAAAAGAAAATTAATTATGGTTTACACTGCTGTACTGCAATTGGATTGTCTTTTACAGGTAAAACATGTGCATTTTGTTTAAAGTAAATGAAGCTAAACTGTAATTGAAAAACAGTACTAATACTGTAAATGAAAATACAGTAATAGTAATAATACTGTGAACACGTTTACAGTAACTTGTTGGCATCCAGCTGCCAGTAAGTTACTATAAAAAATGTACAGCAACATTTTTAGTGTAGAGCCACAATATTGATTTAAACTATTTGACTAAAAGTCAAATGTTACTGTGATGCATCTGCCCCCACATGCAGATGCGATTGTAACAGCATACGGGGGCAATTGTAACAACAAGTAATACTTATTTTAAGTTCATAGACATGAAAGGATTAGACAGTATGAGGACAATACTGTAGTTGAAAATAAGTACTTTCATACCTCAAAAAAAGTCTTGGTAGAAAAACTTTGACAAGTATGAGACATCAGTCCCTCAGAGAGAGATCACCATAGAGCATGTGCAGAGTTTCATGGTTCTCCTTCTCGTCTCGTTTCTGATTGGTGCAATTTGAGACGCTGCAATTGCCCCTTGTTACAATTGCCCATAATGCCTATGCAGGTTGTTTTGTCTATTATACCTATACAGGTTGTTCTGAAACCTCTTCCCCTCTACTGTAACTCACGCCGCCACCAACGCCTTTATGTTACTGTTCAATTCCCTGTCAATCACTGTCAAAGCATGCAAAACGGGGTTGTCTTGTATTGCAAAGCCCAGATATGGCTAGTAAACAAACAAATATCGCACCGTTTAAAAAAAACAGAAACCGACACTACTTCAAATAAAAACGTTGTGACTTCACACTCTTTACGGGAACTCATGATCCGGCTATGCAAGCAATATAATGTCATATTGAAATACTGCGTCCACATGAGCACTCGTTCTAGCTGTGAGTGGGAACCGCAACATCTGTACACCAGCGAACGCCTTCGGCAAACGGCGTGGGCGGAGTCAGCACACCATTTATAAACCGGTCTCGCCGGCGGATAAGCCAGATGTGCCGCAGAATTTCCTCGGGTGTGAGGGGCGATAGCGTCAGCATGGCCGTGCTGTATTCTGTTTACTACGCCACAGCCAGCGGGTTCTGCTCCATTTTAAAAGGGCGGACTCCGCCCACGCCGTCTGTCACAGCCGCTCGCAGAAATATCCCCCGGCGGTGTGAAAACGAGCGCACCCAGTGTCCCACTATTGCTGCGCCTACGTCATTTACAAAACAGCCTAACACACCGTTTAAATATCAAGATGGCTCAAACCATTCAGTTTATGGAAACCATTGTCCTCTGAATGGTGGGGCGTATGTCTGGAAATCACTTTGCACAAACTGTCTAAAATGAAAATATTGATGATTATTCATTAGTCATTTCGCATGGTAGCGATAGATAATACGTACAGCAGTGGCAGGAACACAATGGAAATGAATTACTGATCATAAGGAACATCTGCTCAAATGTTTCTTACTCGTTTCAAAAGGTACTGTATATTACGCTGTTCGGCTAAATCAAATAAGACCCTCGCAGAAAAAATAAACAAAACAAAACGGTATACTTCGCTTAGCGGGATTTTAAGGCAAGACGGAAGTGACAGGAAGTGGATCTCCAGCTTCGCCTGTATACTTTCCGTCTCCTCTTCAGTTTGAACCGTGTAGCTTCCCGTAGAAATGCATAGACTTACGTGGGGCGCACTAAAAAAGCGGATCCAAGCTGTTGAAAGGATCCTTTTATGTCTTGAGTTTTATGACAAGTATTAATAATGATGGTGTTAAATACAACGCTAAGTCTGTCATCGTGACCAGAGGATGGACAGGCGTGGTAAGTGTGTTTGGACCTTCCCCTCCTGCCAGTATTTACACTATCTACTGACTGTATTGCTTATAGCTGCCCAGCTGAGGGTTCATAAGGTAATAAGGTAATACAACAGTAATGCAGAGGGATGTCTGCAGGTTGACATTGACAGTATCTTTAAAACTTTGCTCGTGTAAATAAGCCGCATCCACCAACATTACTGATTTGTCTCCAAACGATGAAACCTATTCGGGACAACTGCTGAACCAGTTATTTTTTGCTATAACATTATACTATTTAATAAACTACAATGGTGAGAAAAATTTTGCGAACCTTTTAGACAATTTATAATTTGAGGGGAATGGATTAATAATTTGAGGGAACGATTTATCAAAATATTCTCCTCGGACCCCTGGGGGTCTCTGTACGAATCATATTAAAGCAAACGTTATAGTTTAAAAAAATGTATTTATTGGAAGAAAATGACACATTTAATATATTTGTTGGAAGAAGAATGTGAACCTCTAGGTTCAACAGTTTGTCCAAGTGCATAAATGTATGCATTTCAAGCAATGGGATGACAATCAGGTGTTAAGATGAAGCTCAATTATTTCCTTAATCAGGTTCTTGTTATAACGGAAGACGAGGCTGAAGTTGGCTACTTATTCGCCAGCTACTTATTCGAATTTTCCGGTCCACCTTAAATGATTCAGAAATGATGTTATTCCGCCTGTAGATGTCACTGTTTCGTCTTTTTTAAATTACTAACCTGCAATTAATACTATAAACGTCCACAGTAAAAGAGAAGAAAAAATAAGCAGCGACTGTCCCGTTTGCATTATTGTATGGAATGTATTTAAAGTGTCAAAAACCTACTTTATAAAGTTTACAGCAGAACAAAATAAAAAATTTTATCATGACATTTTTAATATGGAGTCTCAAACTTTGTGGGCCTAATATAATGTAATGTAGAAAATTATCATTGCATCACCTGCCTATTTGCTATGGCCGTCCCTGTTGAATATCTAATTGTCTCAAAAATCTGACACTTAGGTATGACAGACAACATCACGGCCATAGAAAGAAGGCAGGTAATGCAATGACTTAGGTCAACAATACAGTCTGACATGCCATATTCAGAAGGTAACTAAAAAAATCTGTACAGTAAAATAACTCATAATTCAGTATTCTGGTACTTAGTGATGTTGTCTGTCATACCTAAGTGTCAGATTTTTGAGACAATTAGATATTCAACAGGGACGGCCATAGAAAGAAGGCAGGTGATGCAATGATAATTTTTTATATTAGATTATATTAGGCCCACAAAGTTTGAGACTCCATATTAAAAATGTCATAATAAAAAATGTTATTGTTTTTGTAGTCAGTCACTTGGTCTTTCATACCTGTGTCAGATTCGTGCTGGTTTTGATGATTAGAAGGTCATGAGTGTATCACTTTTGTTGTTTCTGTTATTTAATTATTGTCTATCTTGTCATGTAGTGTTGCTGTAAACTTTATAAAGTAGGTTTTTGACATTTTTAAATACATACAATAATGCAAACGGGACAGTCGCTGCTTATTTTTTTCTTCTGTTTTACTGTGGACGTTTAAGTATTTATTGCAGGTTAGTAATTAAAAAAAGACGAAACAGTGATATCTACAGGCGGAATAACATCATTTCTGAATCATTTAAGGTCGACTGGAAAATTCGAATAAGTAGCCAACTTCAGCCGTGTTAACGGAAGCGCGGTGCTGCCAGGTGTGCATTTTTTATTTTTTGCTCACGACATGTCGTTATAACAACATCTTATGTGGTAAAAACGACATATTTTGTTGTTATAACGACATCTTATGTAGTAAACGATATCTATTCTCATTAAAACGACATAACTATGTCATTAAAATGACTCCCCTCCCCGTGCTCTGGAGCTCCATAGCTCCGCAGGGACCAGGCTGCAGCACCCGTGGCCCCCCCTGGGATTCCTCTGTCAGGTTTATTTAATTCTGCAGGGTGGCTGGGTTTCACTCCTTCAGCTCAGATGACTGTCTGGTGTTTTTAGCACAGTCATTTCCTTTAACTTAAATGCCACTGTAAGGTTCTGTTTTAGGATGAAACTGAAAGCGAGGACTTCATCTTGTTGGTCCACAGCTCATGGTTCAGGGTTTTTAAAGGGGGCCTATTATGCTTTTCCTTATTTTCTGTCTGTCATATATATATACTGTATATATATATAACAAGATGGGGGGATGGGGGGGGCAACATGCAATAAAGGTCCGTTGTTAAACTTGAACCATGCACATTGTGTTAATGAGGCATGTGTGTTAACCAGTAGGCTACCAGGGACTCTAGAAGCTTGTATTTAATAATGGTTTGTTAACACGATTTAGCTATGTCAGCGTCTTCTGCTGCTTAGATGTCAGGAAAAAGCGAAAGACAAACACATTTTTAAGAAAACGTGAAAACAACATGCAGCCGACTTCTTTCCTAAACTTTATTTATTCTTTAGTAACTGTCCTACATGTTACTGACCTTGTGTTCGCTCAATTACGTTTAAACCCGTTTACACGATTATGTTCATATAACGCAATTTCAGTCTTACAATAATAACACAGAGGATTTGTTTTTCATTACTGTAGCTGATTTCTATAAATGACGACAAAAGCAATTATTTGTAAAGTGTTTATTTTTGTTACTTCTTATTCAAAAACGGGCAAAACCATAACCTCCTTGGTGGAAGTAATTACATAAAATGAATTAAAAACAAAAAAAGTAGATGGCAGTGAGGTGCCAGTAGATGCCAGTGAGGTGCCAGTAGATGGCAGTGAGGTGCCAGTAGATGGCAGTGAGGTGCCAGTAGATGCCAGTGAGGTGCCAGTAGATGCCAGTGAGGTGCCAGTAGATGGCAGTGAGGTGCCAGTAGATGCCAGTGAGGTGCCAGTAGATGCCAGTGAGGTGCCAGTAGATGCCAGTGCCACTAGGAGTATCCTGGCGTCACTCCGTCTGGAAAATATCTACTTTGAAGATTCCATTCCTTGTCAATGTTGTGTATTTGCGTTTGTTTCTCTGCTGTACGATTGGCTGTTCGTGTAGTGTTTTTATAGGTAGACGAAAACAGACTCAAAAATAACTATCGAAAATAAATCCTATAAATCTATCTTTGTTATCGTGGAAGATTTTATCTGGAAAATTATCGAGATTGTTTTATCGCCCAGCCCTATTGCAGGGACAACTGTTTGGATTGGTCAGGCCAAGCATGAAAGACAAAGTTTACAGAGTATCGGTAAGGTAGATAACGTTACGTGATGTGTGTGACACTGCGTCTTCTTTTTGCCGTTTTGCTGCAATTTGTGCCACTGATATGCCATCGTAGTCACCGTCTGTGGGGCATGTCTTAACTGTGCGTTGTGTATCTTGATTTTAATTTTAATAAGTGAGAGAAAGACATCCATACATACATACATACACACATGTATGCATTCATTCATTCACTTATTCACAGAGACATTATTTCCAAAAATGTGAGAAAACTCACCCTGATTTTCCCTCCACCTTCTGGTCTTTGTTTTGTTTAGACAGCCCGTCAAACAGCTTCTGGTTTGTTAGTGTATTTCACCTCACTGACGCTAGAGATCAATAACGTCTTAATATCTTACAGATGGCACCTTTAATTCTGGGGGAAAAGATAGGCAGCGTAATGTTAGTTACTCTCTTGGTGAAAGAGTACAAGAGAGACATATGAAACTAGTATACTTGACTATATGTGCCTGTGTATATGATACTATCGTTGTAGTGCTATTTTATTTTATTTTTAGTTATGGGGAAATTGAAAAGAGACGTGACGGATAAATGTAGTCTGTATAAGAACAATTGCATTCAACAACTTGGTCCATCTTCCACACTGCAGGCCTACAAGCCTACATCTCACATCTCATCTCACCAACAGCTCATGCAGAAATTCCTTTGGCTGGCCTGGACTTGAATTTAAACACTGTGTGGCCAGCTACGGATTTTTACAGGGGAGGGGGACAAAACTATGGTTTTACGATTAAATGGCTTGGATGATTCAAGATTCAAAACATTCAAGATTCAAAACTTTATTGCCATGTCAACAGAGTTGATTGGAATTTGTTTCAGTGCAGTAATTAAAGCAGACATACACAATATAGAAAAACACGAAATAAAAACAGCAAAAACAGATAATCAGACATACATGTATACTGAAATATTATGAGAGCCATTGTAAAGTGCATTCTGCTGCAGCATACGTTAAGGTGCATGTTGCTTTATGCAGCTGCTGTCTGCATCAAGGTGCAGGTATAAAAAGTGCACCCGAGTTCATATGTTCATATTCGTATGTTTATGTGTTATGTTTAACAGAAAGTAGAATAGATGTATGGCAAATAATGCCATGCTGTAGTCTGTGTTCTGTCATCCTGTATGATGCATAATACTGTGACCAGGTGGGATCATGCAGACTCCTACCAACAGTAACAGGTGAGATCATGCAGACTCCTACCGACATTAACAGGTGGGATCATGCAGAAGATTCCGCTGTAACAAGAGCAGCTGTAGACGTTACCTTAGTCGGTAATGATCGTCATTAATCTTCGGCTTATGGTCTGGAATTGATAGTAAGAGGCATAATCTTTTTCTTAAACGTTTTTAAGTATAAATGAAGTTAGTTTTGTTACGTTAAGTTTGTCGGGAACATGAACATTGAATTGTTGGAACCGGAAACGATACGCGAGTTGATCGAGTTGCTGATCCCACCTTTTGAAACGTGTTTAGTGTTTTCTATTTATTTCAACGAAGTATAGGCTGTTATATTCTACACTTTACGTTACCTGGTATGTAAGAATTTCCTGCCGCTTTTAAATGCAACTAAAACAACCAACGTTATCGTCGCTCGGACGGGTAAGAAACTTAGTAGATGTAACTAACCCCACTTCCACTTTCTAAGTCTTCGAAACTGACTAAGATCACCGACTTAACTCGTACTTTAAATTTTGTGACTCCGATGACGTCTAGAATCGATAGATTCAATGCAGGAAGCAAACATTACAAATATGTGTGATTGATCGAACAGCGCATTGATCGGCGCAGTTGTTGAAGATGAGCAATAAACTTGACCTGCGCTTTGATCATTATGCTGCTGCTCACCGCTTTAGGAAAACTTGCAAAATTTTAGTTTTTTCGTTGGCACCAATTTTTTAGTTCATACCAAAGACATGATTACAAAAACGTAACATTCAGGACTATAGCATGCAGTGTATGTTGTGATAGTATTGACTCAGTGGGTGTGTCTTGTGCAGATCATTTCAGACTAAATGTTTATACAGGATGTGTTAACCAGTGTGTGACTTCTTCTGTAGGTAGTCTAGTGGAGTCGCAGAGCGGGGCCTCACCCAGCCCAAGGAGCCCCCTTCTCTGTCCCGACTCCCACATGGTAAGAACCAACCAACCACCCTGTGTGGATCACAATGTTCCCAGTGATGTTCAGTAAGATATAACTGGCGGATTTGATTAGCTTCTATAATTTGTTTGGTTCAAGCAAAACATGGCACAGTCTGGTGACGTCACTGCCTCATTTTATCATGCAAAATAGGAGTTGATAAGCTACTGACTGAATGACTTTGAATGGATTATTTCCACCGCACCACCAGGATGTGCAGGGGTACAGGTGGGTGTACTGGCGTGTGTGGCTGTGCCGGTGCGGAGCCGTGTTGTCTCTGGGTCTCCTCCTGATCTTATTTCACTGGCGCCCGCGGCTTGCTGTCCGTGCCCGCTGCTGCTCCTGCCCTCTGGCCTTGGCAGATGTTCTGCTACTGAGGGTAAGAAGCTTCTTATGTATAACTATAAGTATGGCAAGGCAAGGGCTTTTTCTTTGTTTGTTTTTACTGCTCACGTTATATTCTGTGTATTCTGATTCAGTGCATATGATGACTACAGACTATATTTAGGTTAATTTATATTGTTTAGAATACTTTACTTGGTCGGTCGGTGCTTTGTGTGCTCTTTTGTATTTCATGATTCTTGTAACTCTTCCTTCAGGACAGCTTTGGCCAGCGGTATGTGGTGGAGGTCCTTACAGAGGAGATGGAGGACAGCAGGTCAGCTATGTGTCTCTTATCTACTGACAGTAATAATAATAATAATAAAACTTTATTTGTATAGCACCTTTCATACAAGAATTATAGCTCAAAGTGCTTTTGCCAGTGTAGTGTGGCTAGGACAGGACTAATGTGTTCTCTCCTCTTTGTTTTGGTTAGTAGTCTAGCTGCAGAGTTTTGAATGAGCTGGAGTCTGTCAGTGGATTTCTTTGGCAGACCAGTAAAAAGTGCATTGCAGTAGTCTAGTCTACTAGATATGAATGCATGAATTAGCTTCTCAGCATCTTTTTGATTTATGAACGGCCTAACCTTTGCTATGTTTCTAAGGTGGAAGTAAGCTGTTTTGGTAACTTTGTTGATATGGGAGTTGAAGTTCAGGTCTGAGTCGAGGATGACACCAAGACTTGTTACCTCGGGTTTAAGCCAGGCAGATAAT